>LKNJ01001086.1:5002-115496 GCA_002120245.1 Maccullochella peelii | reverse complement strand
AATTGTAATTTAAGCATGCTAGCCTTGTGTCCTTGCCCTGCCAAATGTTTAAGCAAGGAGACTGTCAGCTTCACACTGGTCCTTTCGAACTGGAGAATTAGTGCACAGAACAATTACCTCAGCCTTTAATAAATCATTGAAAACTGGTGTAATCCCATTGATGGCTTCTTGTTTTAAAGGATATTGAGGTTGGTGTGGTCTATAATCGGATTTAGGAATAATGACCACTGGCGCCATATCTTTGATCAGGCCAACATCATGTTTACCTTGTGCCCACAGTGTCTTAGAGACTTTCTGTAGGGCTGGATATGAGGTGACGTCACATTCTTTGTGTAAATATACAGCTGTGTATTTTGTGTCTGGTACCAGTTCAGCTGTTCTAACTGTATGTATCACCGAGGTGTATTGTTGGCGGTGAATCTTTAAATAATGATTATACTGGACGTATGGATCAGAGGTTTTCTCCCATATATCAGCTTTTACACATTTCTTTACCCATGGGCACCAATCTTGCCACATGTCATTCTTATGCTTAGGTAATGACACATGCGGCGTTGAATTATACACATCAAACAACCCATTAGCATTACAACCCCTGATAGGGAAATATGGCAGAATATCAGCTGTTGGCAAATTTACTGACACTGCACATCTGTAGTATGACCAAAACATATAACTTAACATCAACTTTTCCTTTGTACAACCTTCTCTGAACCATTGTTTTTCAAACTTCCTATCTTGTCCTTCAGCTATGTAAACTGTGCAGTGTAAGCTGCATGTAGTGTGTGTAGTGATTTAAAGTGTGTGTGTGCCTTGTCAACCAGATCTTTGTTCACAGCAGGCAAACAAATCTGATTTAATGGCAGAGTATGTAGCACCAGAATCAATAAGAAATTACATAGGTCTACCTGATATCACAAGTGTCGCTGTAGGCATTTTTTCAAAGGTGTTTGTGTCTGTGTATTGTGTGGTGCAATCACCCGTCTGTTGTTTGGATGATTCCTCAGTGTGTCGTGACGTGGTCAAAGATGCTGTCTGAATGTTGCACTGTGTTTTCTGGACAGTTTCTTGCCCAATGTCTCTTCTTGCCACAATGGAAGCAAGCGTCTGGATTCACTCTCTTCTCGCCACCTTGTGCTCCTCCTCTGCCTCGGCCACAACCGTGCCCTCTGTACGGTCCATGAAACTGACTTTGGAACATGGTCAGCTTGTGCAGGTCGTCAGCTTGTTTCTCAGCTTTCTTCCTTGTCCCTTCACGGAGACAGTGTTGTTAGGTCTGGGTAGGTTTTCCCATAATCTGTCCCCTGTCGAGTATGTAATGGAGACAGCACAGGATTGCTGTCCCGGTATGGTGGCGGAGGAGGTGGTGCTGTTGGTATTGGGTCGGCTTCTGCTGCTCCTTGTGCATCTGGCTGTGGTGGACCAGGCTGTAGTGGATCTGGGCGTCTTCTTGGCGGGACACAGTTGAGTTCGGAATCTGGCATTTTGAGACACTGAGACACAAGTGAGGTTTTTTCTGTCCCTGCCTGTGTTTTTCTTTCCCTTCTGTGTGCTTCTTCCATCCATAGACCATACGCTTTCCAATCTGGTACAACTTTTGTTTTTCCTTTCTTTCCCTCTGTCTCTTTTTTCCTCAAGTTTCTCCCTCAGCTGTATTAATTGCCTTACACTGAAACTTCCTGTGCTTGGAAATCCACATTCAGTTACCCAAAATCCTATCCGACTCACAGATGACTCGCCATAGTTCATTCTCATGTAGGTTAGATTAGGGCTGGTTAATTCATGTTCATCATCTTTCTTTTTGTTTTTACTACTAGAGGTTCCCATGGTATATATATATATAATCACTTAGTTTTCATATAGTGTATATTTTATTCTACTTATTTATGTTATTATCTATCAAATTACTTATTCTACTGTAATAATTTATACTTAATTATTCCCACGACAGTTGTTTCGTGCTTAGCAATCCATTAATAAATTACTTCACACACAGTGAAACCTCCTAATTCAGTGAATCTTGGCACCTCTAATGGGGACTCGTCAGTGCCCATCCAGGTTTTCCTAAACCTTGGTTAAAACCAAAAAAAACTTCAAGCCTTTAAGGGATCCAGTCCCTTTGCAGACCCGTTCCTATCCTTAAGTCTACCAATTCTGCCCAATTTAAAATTGCTTTTTTGGATTACAGAAAAGAATTTTCAGATTCTCACCTTGTTCCTGGATCGCAGCGCTGAGCAGTCCAGACTTGAGTTTCAGGTCCTCCGTCTCACCCTTCTTTTCCGGGGAGGTTTGAGACTGAAGACTTCAGGATGCGCTGTCACTATCAACTCCAAGTCCAGACAAACTCAGATGAGCGATCCCACTTCTGACACCAAGTTGTGGTGGCAATCTGAAAAATCAAGAATCTCAAAACAGAACTGTCTTTGTGGTATTTATTAGTAAGCTTCCTGCGCAGGAGGGATCAGAGCAACAGAGTGAGCACACTGCTATCTGTAAGCATCTGATACTAGACTGTGGGAGTGGGGATCTTTTAAAGAAGAACAGTACTTTGTTTAGACAGGATGTCTGTGAACCCCAGGAGGTCTGTATTAACACCTCTTGAGGGAGCTAGCTTGATGGTGAACATCAAAGGGTCAGTGTTATCTTGATTAGTTCCTGCCAAATGGGGTCAGGTGACAAGAGGTGACAAATACAAAGGTATACAATTGGTCAACAGGATAGTAAAGACAAATTTCCATTACAAAGTCTAGACATACAGTATTTACAGTGTGTAGATAACATCCAATTTACCTCAAATAACTGTTCAGTTATACATCTGCAAGCCATTGTTGAGACTAGAGCTGTCTTTGAAATGGAGTGGTGGGTTTTTATGAGAGAAGGAAAAAGAGACCACAAAAAAACTGGACCGGTGATTTTATAGCCTGTTTGCTCAACTCTCTACTGTTGTGGTCACATCCTCTTTCTGGGACGGGGTGAGGTTGGAATATGAGTAAAGATTTTTCTATCAAATGTAAACTTGCATTGATTTTTTTTAAAAATCATGTGGTGTCACAAATTTTGAACCCCAATAAAAGTGTGGTGGAGTTAATTAGGCCCCAGTTGAGGGGACCATACGAGCCCCCCCAAAGCTCAGCTAGAGCTCCAACTGACCTACTTAGATCTTGTTGGACCCTCCACTCTTTCCCAGAAGCCCTCCGCGTTTTATGATAACAAGTCAGTCGCTAATTGCCTTCAGCAGCCAGACTCTTCATAGGCTGTTAGTGCACCTCGCTGAGAGCCTTAGGACGACGGAAACCCAATCTCTGTGTGAAAAGTTAGCAACATGCTGAGATGAACCCTTTTAGGAGATGACAATAAAAGCAGAGACCCATTGCCCTTTCTCCCTCTCTTTTCAGTCCCACATTATTGTTGGCTTTTTAACATCTCCACCCAGCAAACATTTTGACATTGAATAGACTTTTTTCAATGGCCTGCACCAACATTAAGCTAAAAGCAATCTTAGTTGTTCAAAGCTGCTACCTACCATAGTAAGTATCTTTCTAATTTTATCTCAAAACAGATATGGCCATAAATACCATAAAATGATATGATATTGTGATCATTTCTATCTTAGTTGGATGGACATTGACCTTGCTGCACATATGCTAGCTGTTATCTATCGGGTTCATGCTGTTAAAGCTCTGAACCAGTGCTCACAAGCCCCAAACTAACACAACTCTTCTCTGGCTTACTTGCTGCCATATAAGGTACCATCTTTGGACTCCAGCACAGACTCACCACAGCATGTTATGCTGCAGTGGGGAGGCCTGATGCCAATCTGCATCAAAGAGAGAGAGAAAATGAGAGCAGCTTTGATTCCTTGATGTAATATCTGTCATTAAGGCTGCCCTGCCACCTGTACCTTCCCCAGCCACTGCCCCACAGCAAATTTGTCAGCCCATTGTTGTGGATCATTCCCTCTCATTTACATAACCCACTTTGAAGATACATTTGGCAGATGCCTGAGGTCCTGTGTCCACCAGGTAACTCTTTTTATTCTGTAAACAGATGCTCATGGGAGCGCCGGTGGAAGTTCACCGGTTGTGGTAGTTCTTGATGCTCTGAGTGCCAAAAAACATGCCTTGTGATCCTCACAGTCAGATTAGTATAACAACATACCTTTTTGATTCCAAAATAAAAACACAGCCAGAAATGCAAAGAGAGGGCCTCAATGACACGTAGCTTCAGAGCCAAATACAAAAAGGTCTCTGTTACACTTGAATAAAGCTGGGAGTTGTATATTAACTTCTTTTGCTCCCTCTCTCTCGGTTAATCCCTTGTGGCTTGAAAGGAGAGTTAATATGCAGTTACATCAGGTCAGCGCTCATATATCATGTGCCTGTGACTCACTTAAATCATGAGATCCAGAAAACTGATAAAACTATGGCAAAGAAAACAAAGCAAAAAAATAGTCATTTCTCTCTGGTATATACCTCTTTTTTTTTTTTTTACAATCATGTCATAATCCTAGTAAAAATTCAAACAATAAAAGTCTACAGTCATAATAATAATAATAATAATAATTCATTTTATTAGTAAAGTGCTTTTCTAGACCCAAAGCACCAGGTCATGCTAGCAGCTTTGTGAGGCTAGACTTGGGCACAGTGGTGCTTTGAGCTAAATGCTACTGTCAGCATGCTAACATGCTCACAATGCCAATGTAAGATGCTGATAGTAATCTTTACCATGTTCATTTAGCGTTAGCGCTAAACACACAGTACAACTGAAATAGTTAAAGCAAGTATCTCCCCATAACAATAAATGTGTCTGTAAACTTGTAAGCAACAAGTAAAACTGACCTAAATTTTCAATTATGACCAGTTGAAAAACGCAAAATACTGATAACAACAACTCTTCAATAATGTCTGTAAATTTAGCCTAAATTCATATGATCAAATTGATAAGGATAGGGCCTTTAAAGTGAGGATTTGTAACTTTTGCTGCCACAAGTGAAAATGATAATAATAATGCTAATTATGCTAATGGTAAAACAGTAGCACAAATGGAAAAGGTTATAGTGACTTGCAAAGTCAGTTATCTGTTTTAGAGTAATATTTACCTCAAGAATGCTAACATTAGCCACCACAAGCTACTGGTCATACCAGACCAAGTAAGACCGTAGCAGCTAAACCCCTGGGTTCATTGAAGTGAGCAAAGGTGCATTTAATTGTTTAAGTAACTTTTCATTAATAAGAGGAAAATTATGTCGTTTCTCTTTTCAAAAATTACAGTCTCAGTTTAAAGGTTGAGCCCAGCTTCTGACCCATTTGTGTGTTATTTTCTTTATAGACATTTCCTCAGGGAGTTTTATCTCACAGCAGGTGGCTGAAGATAATTCGGCCCACTGACTCAACCGATTTGTTATCTAGACAACATATGCTCCTCACTTTACACTTGGACCCAGAGATTATGTGCGTTCATTCAGAGTAGTGGTGCATTCCAGAGATCTTTAAGGGATTAGGTATCTCCTAAAATGCCTTTTGTATCCTTTGAAGTATCTTGGATGCGTGTAGCATGGTGACAGTGCCAGGCTGAGCTGAGATTTTGTGCACTGAAAAGTTGTCACCCTGCTTGTGATGTTTGACATAAATTATGAAAGTCCATTGTGAAAAATGTCAAAATGAATGTTAACCTGCTGCAATCAAAGTGGATCGCAGACATGATGACACCCAGCAAAAAGCTGCCGAACAAACTGCCTGTTTGCTACCCACAAGGCCCTGCAAAGTCATAAACACTGCAATTTACACAATTGAACAAATTAGGCAGTTAAAATTGAAGGGGTCTGTTGTTTGAGAAAGAACAAGGGGCAGTTCTTCAGGGTTGCCGGACCATGTGTGGTTTGGGTCGGGCAGGGCAACATCTGCTCAGCAGGCATATGACCTCAGAGCTGTCCACGCTCCTTTCTGCTGCAGTCATGGCAGCTCACAGGCAGTTGGCTGTATGTTATTCGTACCCTTTTTTGGCTGGTATTTGCACATGACATAGGGCATCTGGGTAGAACTTGCTCTAGACGGATGATTTGGTTTGGTACTTGGTGTAGACATTTGACTGATTCAGCGGCCCCCATGCCTTCTGTTTCCCTGTTGCATTTAGCATCTGTCTTAGATTTCAACATTTAGTGCCTCAATGGATTATTTCACTGTTGTACAAGGTGGTAGTGATTAGCGGCAAATACTTCTCTGTGGTGCACATGAATGGTCCACTGTACTTTGGACCTCTCAATTGCATCAGTATGTGATTCAACCGAGCTTATCAAGGGTTACTAAAAATTCAGAGGTAGTCAACAAAACAGTCTGCCCTGCAACTACAAATCAAATAACCACAGTCTGTTCCCTCTTAACATTTGTACACAAAACTGAATAACTTTACCTCATACAACTCTAACGTGTCAGCTTACCACCTGCTAAACCAATTTTTGTTATCTTATTCTCCAGTAAGCATGCATTACAATCCAAGAGTAATGGAACAGCTACTTCTATGCAATATTTTCTATTCAAAGCTGTATTTCATGCAGGTCTTAGTTGGTCAAGGTTTTCCCCATTGAAACTAAAGAGGTGAAGCAATAAAAGAAGCACTTTGTGTCACAGAAAAACATCTATTTTCAGATGAAAGGGAAACCACACAATAAGAGGCTCCATCTGGCCTAGAACGATTTTATCAGCAGCTCTTCCAGTTTGGTCTTCCACGTGGGACCAAAAATAAAAAAAGAACTATTAGTGGAACAATGTCAGTGTAAAAAGGAATATAATAGGCACTTGTGGAGAGGAAAATGAAAGTTCAGTAAGGTTAATTATGGCTTAGATCTGCGTAAACAGTTGGCTCCTTGTAATACCTCTGTAATTAGAAATCCTAATAATGTGAAACATTATATTCAGGTGCTCTTTTCTATAATCATTATGATAAAATATACTTTATTTTCAGTACTGAATCTTTATTGGTTATTTTTTATGTTTTCCACAATTTATTTATATATGTATACAATCTCCATAGTATAACATTTCTATACTGGCTATATTTTCATCTAATATTGACAGTTCAACTGCTTCAACCTCTTACTCTTCATATGATAGTTCAACTGCTTTAATTGATTAGACATTGACTGACATTTAAGCTGCTTTCATGTCTTACTCTTTAACTGACAATTCAGCTGCTTCCAGTGTATACATGCAAAGTGACACTTCAACTGATTCTTACTCTTTTGCTTATAGTTGAACTCGTCATTTGACATTTGAACTGTTGTTATTGTTTACTCCACTTTTTACAGTGCACACACTTCAACTATCTCTAGTGCTTCAAATGAAATTACAACTTTTATATCTAATTCTTAAAATGACAGTTCAACTTACACTTAACTTGGCAACTGCTTTCAGTGTTCACATGTCAACATTTTAGTGGCTTAGACGTGGACTAGCCTTTCAGCTGCTTTCTCCTCTTCAGCTGACAGTTTAGCTGCTTTCAGCTTAAATCGCAAACTGTTAGTTCAACTACTACTACTACTACTACTACTACTACTCAAACTGACCACTCACCTGCCTACAGGGCTTAAACTTGAGACTGAAATTTCTAATTCTTTTAGCCACTACACTTCAACTATTTTTAGCTGTTTTCAGCTCTAAGACTTCAACTGAAACCATAGCTCATTCAATGCTTACACTTTACATTTAAATGCTTCAACTCAAACTGCAACTCCCATGTAATATTTCACAATCAATTAATTTAAATTTTTAAGACATTTAAATCTGTGTACAGTGTTTGCACCTGCAATTTTCATCACATTTACATTTTCTTTAGAACATTTAGCTTATCTTGCTGCCAAGAAAAAGATGCAGATTGTAGCTGAAGTGCAGCTTGACTGGTCCTCCTAAGTTGTTTTTGCCAAAGAACAACAGATCCTGTTTACAATTTGACTTATGACCAAACGAAAGGCACCTTAACCACCTGAACCTCAGTGACACGGGTGAGTCCAAATCTAAAAATACTCGCAAAGATTCCAGATGAGCTATTGTCAAGTGGTGTTTACTGTACTGTCCACAGGTTCACATGGCAGGACAGAGCGCATGCAGCACTGCAGAGTTAAATTGTCCTGTGTTAGAGATGAAGAAATGTGTTTTACATTTCTAGTTTGCTTAGATTACTGTAAATAAACCATTTAGGTACCAGTGAGCAGTGGGAGTGACTATGGCTGGCAGAAACTCAAACTGCAGACACTCAAACAACAGAAGAACAAGCTCCTCAGTGAGGAGAAATATTCAGCTTAAGACATGGTTGAACCCAATTGCAACCATACTGTCTTCTGTTCCTCCTAACAAGTTGGCTGAAAGCTATAGTTGAGATGAGAAGAATCAGCTCTGGAAGCAGTTGTCCCATGTATCACTTCCTGTTTTCCTTTCCCAGGGCAAGAGCTGCACCAAGACAAGTGTCTGAATGTGTTACCGTGTGATGGTAACCATGGCGCTGTGAAAAGCCTCCTGCCCTGGCTTCTCGCCCTGTGCCCCACACTAGCCACTTCATCCATTGCTGCCCAATGACAGTGGTTGTTAGCACTCCTCTTACCCAGAACAAGCCAATCAGAAATGACGTGGAATGCTCAGGCCTTGCCAAAATGTTGCCCACTCTCTGGTTTTATCTGGTCGCAGCAAAAGTCAACGTAGGCCCCTGTGTTTGGGATGGGATTTGTTTGGAGATGCAATAATGGAGGATGTGTGTGAGTGTATGTGTGTTTGAGTGTGCATTTGGGTGTGTTATGCATTTGTGTTATGCAGTCTTTTTTAGCAAGGCGTGCGCTGCTGAGCACACAGATGTTTCTTTCAGAGGCAGTTAGCAGTAGAGAAGAGCTGAGAACAGGAAGGGAGCCAAGTGCATGTCCTTGAGGCACATTGAGTGCGAGTGGTGCCTCGTTGTCCCCTAAATAAGATTACGGCGTTTACTCGCCCCCTGCTCTTCCTCTGAGAGTGCAACACAATAAATAAAAGAAGTGGGTGTTTTTTTTCTCTTGGCAAAAAAAGCCCAGTTTCGTTTCGTTGGCACATTCTTTTCCAAACCAACTCACTCCCCCATACAGAGTTTACATGGGCCACAGCGCTGGATGAAAGGGAAATTTATCTCTGAGAGAATATTGCTGATAATATTTCCTTTTTATGTAGATGAAAGCCCATGTAAAGCTTGGTAAAGCAGGCTTAAAGTCTCAAATGATCACAATATGAGAATGTGTAGATAGCAAATGACTTAATGTGCTATGCAAATTGGCAGGAGCTTGGTTGATTCGAGGGTCAGCTGGAGGATTTGCTTCCATCGTCATCCATGTGGCGTGTTTGAAGGCTGATCTGTAGGAGATGTGTTGCACTGCGTGTCTGTTGAAGCCTACAACAACACAAACTGCAGGTTTGTGTTGTTGTAGGCTATCACGGCATCAGCTAATGACCAGCTTGCTGACATTCAAACAGCTGCTCTTTATTGGGCCAGCTGTAAGGTTTTTGTGCAAATCACAGAATGTTCTTAAATAATAATTCAAGAAAAAGTTTCCTGAAGTTTCCAGTGTAGTTTTAAATTGCTGTTATTTCTTCTTTAAGACTGTGGTTCCTTATGTGGTACCTGCATGAACTGATTTTTTTGGCCACTTGGGGGCATCACAACAAGCTATAAACACAACATTGACATGTTGACATGCTAACATGTTAGCAAACAAGCAGACAGGGAGTAACATTAGCATTGATTTGAAGTCGTGTTTCAGGTGACCTGACTAATGTAAGTCCAGTATTTACTCTCCTTTTAGCTCTGTATTTGGTCTCTACCAACTCCTGAGGGAAATATCAGGCTCTTCACCAGCTAGTTGCCAACTTTCTCTATCTGCTGGTTGGTACGGGACAGTTAGCATACAGTGGGTTTATCAGAGCTTTTTCACAGCAGTCTGCTGCTGCTGGAAACAGAGATTGAACCAAAACAGTAAAGACGTGGGCTGTAAAACCAAAACAATGGAATGAAAGATGTTAAAATGCTCAGAGGAACTGAGGGAAACTGTAGAGCTGAGTGATAAAGCTCTGTGGTTTCGTCACTATCAGCAACATCTTTCTCATTATGCAGTCATTTGACTCATTGCTAATAAGAACATTTTGATCACAGCAGCTTTAAAGCTCTAGGTTGATCCACCACATAAACTATCAAGCATGAAAACAATGTCAAAGTCACAGTGCCCCGTTGTTCAGATTGGAACAACGAACAAAAGAAGAGAACCTTTTCAAAGTTCTTGAGTCTACACAAATGCTTCATGCAAATGTTACAAATGCAAATCAGCTACAAAGGGATCCATGTTTGATTAGCTGACTGCCACATGCTATTAGTCATGTGCTGCACATGTGTGCAGGGCTTCACTCTAAATGCAATATAGCCTTTTGAGAAGGAATTTGCTCCCTGAGTGTCTGTGGGAAATATTTGAATAGCATAAATAATACACTAAACACCTTAAGATCGCTTTCATAGAATCACTTCTATAGCATGAAAAGGCTATAGTAAAGCTATAAATTAAAATGTGCAGTAAAGGTCAATTTTTTTGATATGGAAATAAACCCGTAGCATGTTGAGTATGATACACACTGATGCAATTACAATAATTTTGGGTCAGGCTTTCCAGCCAAAAGCACACTGTGATTGTGTTTTTTCTGTGTTCTCAGTGGCAGCATGCTGTAGTCATGTGACATTAATAGCAGCGCTAATAAACAAAGCTGAACTCCTGGCCTCAGTTTGGCACATCCACGGATGGCATTTTCATTCGATTATGTTTTTCCTTTGAGTAACATTTCATTATTAAACACAGCATTCCTTTTATGCGAGAGGGAGTGAATGATTGAATCTGGTCCATTGCTGACTCCTGGTTCAGAGTACTCACAGACAAATGAAATGAAACTGTTGTGTTTGGTCGTGTCATGTCAAATTGAAATTTTGTTTTTCCACATAGAGTCAGCAGGCTGCTTGTTTAGAGTCCATTAATTACTACATTTGTATCACTCCCAAAAAAGTGGCCGCATTTCATGCCTACGGATCAACTGGCCGCTGTTTAGCATCCTTCCAGGGCTTTCTGTTCCTGGAGTTGGGATATATGTTGATTCAGCAGTGTGTTGAATTGACTGGGTCCTTTCTCTGTGAACCACGCAGCCCTCAGCAATACTGTCCCTCCACTTCCCCTCTGAGGAAACATGGAGAGCATCTTCAGAGTGAAGCAGGGTATCATTTCTGTTGCTGTTTGCTTAGGGCCACAGTATTAGCCATCCATGCCACAGAAGAAGTCATATGTTTCTCACAACACAGACTTCGTTTGCAGTTGATATTTACTGTTCACAGCATTCCTTTGATCATTTTCATTATTTATGGTTTTGAGCTAAATGCCAACAGCAGCATGCTAACATACTAACTATGACAATGTTAACATGCTGATGTTTAGCAGGTATTTTAATTTAGTGTGTTAGCTTGCTAACAGTTGCTCATTAATTAGCACAAGGCTGATAGGAATGTCATGAGTTTTGCAGGTATTTGGTCATAAAGCAAAGTATTGCATAAATTAAAAATAAGGCAAGTTTGATGCACTTCCTGTAACCACACCCAACAGTGATGTCACAGTGTACTGACACACCCTGTAGAAGTACGCTTCTACATCACTTTTCATATTGCTGCTAAGATGCTGTTAAAACTAAATTTTGAGTAACAGTAACTGTATTTTGACGATTTGTATTATAATGCCTACAAAAAGACAATAGAATGAACATCAGTTGAATTTTTTTTAAAACAACATTGAATTTTTGCTTTTTTTATAATAAACCGTGAACATTAATGTGACAGAAGAAAAGTTAATTTCAGGAATTCTAAATTTGGCCAGGAGCATTAACATCAATAGATTTCTTGACTGCAGTGACAATCATTAGCAGGAAAATTGAATTGTCCCTCTCTGGTCCTTGTCCATCTAGAAAATCTATTCCCAGAAGTCGACTGTCCCCCCCTCCTTTCGAGTATCTCTGGGAGTTTGACTTAGTCATTAGGTAGCCGGGCTACGACCTTTCACAAGGCTCTCACTGTCCTGGAGGCCACAGACTGGGGATAACTCAATTTGCCTCCTCTCACCAACTCTCTCTGTCTCTGACTCTTGTCTTTTTCTCTCTGCTGTGCAAATGCAGAAATATAAAATTAAGTCAGCCTGAAAGAATCTATTGTCTGTACTGTCTTGGAGGTACTTTTCTTGTCTTTTTTTTCTTCTTCCTTATAGGAAAAATGTCAAGTTAAAGTGCTGGTGCCTGAGTCAAAGGCATAAAAATAAAAACGTTTTCACTTTCACTTTTTAAAATGAATGTATTTCTGTCAGAAAGACCTTTTGTTCATTCGAGTACTGAGTCAAGGAGTTCAATTACTGTAGACAAACTTGACCTTATACAGTATGTTGTGTCTTTTTTCTTTGTGCTCCCCAGGCGGAGTTCTCAGAGATAAACCTGGCCTCCTACGTCAACTCGGGATGCATGGTGGACATGCAGGTCAACAAAGGTGGCACCAAAGTGGTCAGGTAAGATGCTTGAGGACGAAAGAGAGCTCGAGTCCTTTGACGCATTTGCTCACGCAATCTGTAATCTGCCTCAGTGAGCCTGCACAAAGACTCCAGTTCTTTTCTCTCAATGGCATTGAACATTACTGTGTATATATAACATTGCTTGCACTGAGAGAAATCAAGGCTGTAATGTGATTATGCCATGGGAAAACTAAAAAAAGACTTCTTACCCTATTTCAACCTTTGTGGGAAATTTGTGGGACAATGTTGAAAAAAGGATTCAAAATGTTTAATCTTATGACCTCTTCCACTGTCATCATGTGCCTTTGAGCACTGTTTTAGCTCTACTTCTCACAACGTCACCATAATGCTATTTCATATTGCAAAATGCACTTTATACAACCCAGAGTTTTAGCTAAGCAGTCTGATCAGCGCTCTGACAATACTGATGATTCCCATTAGGCCATTGGTCACGGTCCCAGCTCTTGTGCTAACCAGGACGCTAGTCAGAAGCTAGTTAAGCTAATCTGTGCACATGTACTTCTAATCACTGCGTAGACATCTTACTATAGAAATTGAGTCACATCACCCTTCATTACAATGTTGACAACTGCTTGCACTTTATACATCACCTTAATGCCAACAGTCACAGCAAACAATAAGTTGTTTCAATCAAACTGAAAACACGAGTCATTTCTATGCTGTTTTTGGCTAGCTACTGAGCATTTGGGTCATATGGGTGCATTTGAACTTTTCATCTTGCAGTGGCAGAGGTGGCCTCTGGCCAGGAAGCAGCTGCTATAGCAGCAGCAGTTGGACACGTGAAGCTGGGTGTTTAAATAGACTACTCTGTTATGTGAAGTTGGCGGTCAAGGAGATCACTGATGATCAGCTGATCTGGGTGGAAAAGATGACTTCATCCTCCTGCCTCAAGCTACACCATGAATGCCATTAGTACTTTAGAAAAAAACCAAAACATTTTATTAACAAAATCAATATACAACAATCTGACATCACAGCTTTAAAGCGGCTATGATCAATATTCTTATATTGACAATGGGTCACATGACTACATGTAATATAAAAGGGGTCGCTCGTAGTGACGAAGCCACAGTAATTATCAACAAACTCTGCACTTCCCTTCAGCTCTACAGAGCATTTTTTAATCTTTTAGCTCATTGTTCGGGTTAACCCCCACAACTTTACTGTTTTGGTTCACTCTCACAGCTCTCATCAGCATTGTTTCCAGCCACAGCAGGCAGCTGTTTTCAGAAAAAAAACACAAACCTGACTGTACGCTACCTGCCCAGCCCCAAGCAAAAGACAGACAAAGTTAGTGTCTAGCTGGTGGACATAATGATACATTTAGTAGCTGAAGAGCCAGATATTTCCTTGGTGGAGACTAAAACAGAGCTAAAAGGAGAGTGAACATTGCACTTAGATCAGATGGACAGAAACGTAAATTCAAATTAATGTTAACATTAGCATGCACCGTATTTGATGGATGTTTGAATAAGGAACTGCTATATCAACTTACAAGGTGATGATACGTCAGTGTTGTGTTTACAGCTTGTTTCGGCTGTTCAAAAAATCAGAATAGATATAACCATTAGAATAGATATAAATTAGATCTACAACAAAAATACGACAAAACATGCTCAATAAACAACAGACATGATTTTAATTTAACTTTATGTAACATTTAGCAATACAATTGTCCTTTCTCCCAAATTAAACTACCTTGCCTTGAACCAGAACTGTTCTATTGGTTATTGCCTTCAGTTAAGTTTTAAGATCACTCCTTTTTCTGATTTTGTATTTTGATTCATGTATGAGGAATGTTTCCAGCCTTAATATATAATCAATTTAACCATATCTTTTGGAATGGGAGGACTGCAATCAAAGTAAGCAAAAATGTTGTCGCTAAACTGTATGCTGCCTAAATATTCCTAAATATTCCTTTTTTCATGGAAGACATTTTGACATGTCACAGCATGCAAATCACAGGTGTAAATAATGAAATGAATGATGGCTGAATTCCATTTAGCTGCTTCAGTGTCAGGGTCCTGTTACAGTGCATGCTGGCTCACTGTCATGACTTACTGGGACACTTGAATAGAGCAGAATCATTGTTATTGTTATTAGTAATGCCTGAGTTTTTTAATTTTTTATAAATCAGCAATATGATCTCCAATTATCTTTTAAGAACATTTTGGATCTGTAATATTACTTTATCATTAATCCCCTTTATAACATAGGCTTTGAATTATTTATCATTTGGTAACACAAATGATTTTTAATTATCTGCATTATTCCCTGAAAGCCATTAGTGCCTAGTTAGTTAGCTAGCTTACACTTGGAGAATAATAGAAAAAAAAAAATAATAATAATAAAAAGCTTTAGTATAGAGATCAGTATTTTTGCCGCAACTAGTAGTGAATTGTGAAAATAGTTCACTCCTACACCTGCAGAACAACAATTTTTTTTCAGCTGTTTTTTTCTTGTCTGGTTGTTATGTTTGCCCCCAGCATGGCATCAACTGCCATTGCTAGAAGAGTGCTCATATACACCATATCAGCAAACTCTCAATAGTCCTCTGCTTCTTACTCTCCAGGCTTCTGAGCTTCTGCACCCTGATTGGTCCATTAGATCAGCATGCCATCCAGTGTCAGCCCACTAGTCCTCGTTCTAGCTTTCTTGGGGAATAATCAACTAATCTGTGTTTTGGCTTTGACTCTGCGCGATTTTATAAAATAACTTTCTTATTGGTGTTGAAAGTAGCATTCGTACCGGAAACGGCCTCACCATGCAGTGCAGTGTGAAATCAAGCGAGTATAATCACAGACTGGGAGCAGTAACACGACTGATGTTACAATGCAACCTGTTGTCAGAATCGACACAGAGGTCATTGTGTGGGTTGACTACTTTTTGGTGATATTGCTATAATGATAGAGAAGCCAAATTGGCTACAGATGGTCTGACTGCTGCCGTGTTCACTAACACTGACATTCATTGCCAAGTTGTTGTGGTTTAGCTTGTCGTTCATGACTCTGAACTTGACTACAAATAGTGTAATGGTTGTTTGTAGCTTGCAAGTCAAAGTCACAAGTTCAAACCCCCAAAAGCTGACATCTTTCATTGAGTAAGACACTGAAAGTTTCTCTGGATAAAAGATAAGCTAAAGACCCCAGAGTGTAAACTGATTCAAATCTGTCCTTGTGATAGATTATAGCCAATGAAAGCTGATTATTTCTTTGATAGCAGTGTGTTTAATTCTCAGCCAGAAGAATGTTGTAATATGTCCACAGAGAGACACAAGACAGACATAACACTAGTTTCCCAAGCACAAACTAAATGCACTCTGTCTGATTACATTTTTCCGTGTGTGTGTGTGAGCATGTGATGGCTGCACACACGCATACGGGGCACGTTTACACTGTAAAAGCAGGAACCTGCTTTTACATGTGTCTTCTGGCTGTTGTGTGTGTTCGCAGTGCTTTGACCTCTGACCTCTGTCCACAGGCATGCTCTCTGCTGGCTCCATGCAGCAGCACTCTTTCTCACAGTTCTGTGGTTTCAGGGTTGTTTATGCAGTGAGGTTTCTCTCACTTATCTCATGTTTGCTATGCAGTACAAAAATATGAATCCTACTGTACAGTGAAAGGTATCCAATGCTATGGAGACAATGGATCTCACACAGCGGAAATTAGTGGGGGCAAAATCCTTGACGGCCCCTTAAAACCGTGATCAAGGGGCAAAAATTGCCACCTAGATTTCAAGAAAAAAAACTAGATATTTACCAGTTTAGGCCAGTTTCCTAATCCTACATTAAATTCATTCAATTCATTTAATTTCCATTTCCGTCTCTAATACACACTCGCTCCTGCGATGGACCGTTACCTCATTAAAAAGGCTCCAGCTGTTAGAAGAAAGCAATCCTAGGTCGTCACCAATGCCACCCCCAGCAAATAACGCTGGGTTCAGACAGGAAGCGGATGCGCTGCGAAGCGCTGCCCGCTTCCTTTCGGCGCCCATGTTAACCAATTGGGCTGTTCAGACAGGACGCCCTGCGCTGTGGAGCTCCGCGGCCGGCTTGCGCTCTGCCGAGTTTCGGCGTCTATTCTATTTTCTCTGCCCACGACCAAATCTGGCATGAAAACACACTGATATATAATCGATATTAATGATTATTATATATGATATAAATTATCTGATTCTGATACATTATAAAATATGCATCCTACTTGCCAACCCTTTTGATTTTCTCCTGGAGTTTCAATTCCCCCGATTTTTCCCCCTGATAAAATTTCAAAATCTCCCCATCCACTATATTTATTAGAAACAGTATCACTGCTGTTTGTGTTGTTTTTTAAATTATGTACTTATTCCACATGATTGCACACTTCTCTTTGGAACAGCAAAAGCACTAATGCACAAGGTGGTGATTACTGTAACATTATGCATTTTAATTTGGGCTCATTTCACATTAAAAACAGAAAATTTATGCACTAATTACTATTTTTTAAAGTGCCCCCAAAATTTTGGAAATGCCCCAATTTTTTAGATAGCGGGGGCAAAAGTTGCCCCCCAAATATTTTTTTCATTTCCTACACTGATCTCACATGATAACTTATAAGCTAAGCTAGGAAAATTATTATTATTAAAAATGTGTCTTGTTTAAGTTTTGTATACTGTTGGTTCCATTTAATTAGTTATTTGATGCTATAAAAAGGGGGTGTGACGTCATGTTTGACAACTGTGAGTGTGATCATGATTGGTTCGGGCGGGTGTATGGGTGGGACCTCGATCACTATTGCGCAGACTCTGACTCCAAATGACATCACCAGTGCAAGATGGCAGCTCCCGTATCCGGGATATTTTGGCTTCATTTTTGTACAGATGCGTCGTCCATCTTTATATACAGTCTATGGTCTAAAGACTTATTTTTGGATAACTGCAAGAGTGGAAATCAGACTTGTGCACATGCACTCAGTTTCACAATGATTGATATTTATAAAACATGCGTATGCACGGCTTTGTAAATCTGATAAAAAGAATGTGTAAACATACTGTATGTCTGGCTTTGTGCATACACAGAGTTTTGGTTGTGAACCTGTGCCCCAGATCTAGATCTGGCTTGTTTTTCATATTACTGCTGTACTTTCACTTCCCTCACAAATTTGTCTTGATGAGCTGATGAGCCAAAACAACAGCTGAATAAAAAGATGCAACAAAGCCTGACTGCCGGTTCCTACTTCCAGGGCATAAAAAAGTGGAGCTTACATGCACTTTTGCTACCACTGTGTGCGACGTGCAACGTGGCACGCACTGCACAGCCTACAGTACAGCAGAGTGACACGCCACAAGGTACAGTAGTTATGGCATGTTGTTCCCTGCTGCACTGCTGTAGTCAGCCCTTTGGCTTCTCCGCTCTCTGCTGCCAAAACCTCCAGCGAGCTGCCCGGCTCCAAGTGGGAACACTGGTCTGGCTGAAAGACGGATCACAGCAGCCAAAAGTATGATAAGCCACTGAGCAACGTTGCTCTCCTCCACCATCCTTACACTGCTCCTTGTGTGGTTAATAAAACCTGTTGATTAATTAGAGGTGATTAATGTTGGGGAGTTGGGTGTGTTAACGGTTGGTGATTGAGGAGTTTACTGAGCTTGTTTTACTGTTGCACTCACTGGAAGTAGTTTTGGGTCGCTGCGTCAGCCAAATGGCTAAAATGCGGATGTAAAAGTAAATGTGAGGTAGAGGTCATTAACTGCGTGGAGTTCAGAATTCAATAAAAAACATTTATTGCTCTTACAGGGCCTAATTAACACTAGCTGCACACGTTATTGTACATGTAAGGACACTGATACCTACACCAATACTGAATTTTAATGAAACAAGCTTCATTTAAACCAAGCCAGCCTTAATACACAGCACTTTGACAGCTTTTGCATCATAAATTGATCATTATACTATTAACACACTCAGTCATCCATTAACTTCCATTAATCTTTTTAACATAGTCCCTTCATAGCTTCAAATATGGATGTGAGGTTTTTGGTGTAACTGACAACAACTCTGGACTAACAATAGCATCATAGCCAATGAATAACGACAACAACAAATCTTTACTCAAAGTAGTACCATGTCACTAACTTTATAGAAATCAAGGGTGAACACCTAGAATGTGAATTATTCACAAAAGCATCATAATCACTAAATACAATAGATTTGATGTGCACATGTTGATAGGATAGCCATAACAACACACAAAGACGGGTTATAACCATGCATGATATCTCATTTTGCTCATGAGGAGAAGGACTATTGATGCCTAGATTGACAGTGACATACACCTGTCAGTTTACACGTAGCCTGATAACCAGACTGAATTTCCATTTTGTTTCACATTGTTCATCTGACTTCCTGTTGGAAGAAGGGCGTAATTTTGTTTTGTTTTGCAGCAAACCGTTGATAGCGTGTGACGTCTCTATCCTGCTGATGTCATTTTCATTCGACATGGAAGTTGCGGTAGCTGTTGCTAGGAGAAGTTAACAATTTTCACGTCAACTGAGGAAATGTACCGATTTAAGAGTTTTTATAAGTCAGCAACCTGCAGAACTCAGTCTCATAATTGTTGACAAGCACGGATGAGCATAGCGACATCATTTTTCAAGGATGTAGCTAGCTAGCTATGTAGGAAGATGACGTCCATATTATTAATCCTGCCTACCAAGGTCTGATTGGTCGACTGTTTCTCTGACAGCCGTCAGTGGGCGCAACACCAGACTTGTGGGTGGCGATTCAGAGGCCTGGAATCAGGCTAGCTTACGCTTTCGCCTCACTTAAAGGTGCCACATTGTGAATTGTGTGAATCCTTGAGGTTTAACAAAGGTGCTGAAAGCATTTCCTTCCTCATCAAATATTTGCAAAGCAATTTTAAAAATATTTCAAATCCTGGATTTTTTATATCCATGGTTGCTTGCTACAAGTCGTCGTCTTCTTCACTGTCTCAGCTGGTGAATTCATATGTTTCTTGGCATGTTATTGCTACAAGCTGTTGGTGGAAGGATGTAAATCGCACAGCCCCACATAATACAAACAAAATGGGGACCAACTTGTGAAACCATTGCTCCATTGTGCTACTAGTGGTCAATAACTCCACAGGATACCTTTCCACAGTGAGAGGAATGCTGACGTTTTGCTGAGACTGATTCAAGGGTTAAAGGGTTAAAGACATGGAAATAATGTTGAAAAAGAGTATTCCTTTAGTGTCCATGGATGTATAAAGTCAATTTAGCTTATGTTCATTGAAAGCCACCACAGCAGGATGTCATATCATTAATCGTCACCAAGAGCCAAATTTGGGGCTACCAGAGGCAATTCCTATTAGTATAAAAGTTATTATGTACAATTTCAGCTTTCAACTGTCCCAAATGCAATTCAGTCATTTTCTGTAAATATATGAAAATATTTTAGATTAGCTGACTGGATTTGAGAAAGTTCTCTACGTGTTCACAAAGGCATTTTTTGCCGTGTGTGGTTCCCGACCTCGCCATGTCCGGACAGCCTTGTCACATTCCTCGTTGTCCTCTGCCCCATAGATGGAGGAGGGAGGCAGCCAGATTACATTAGCAGATCCTTGTCTGATTTTTTTTTCTCTCCTTCTATTTAATTTTCTGTCCTGAAAGCTAGCGGTGTCAGCCATACAGGACCACCCCTCTTTCCTTTCCAATCCCTACAGAACACATAACAAGACTCTCCTCCTTTGATTACCTTAGGTGACGATTTACTGCTTAGACCACACAGAGACGATTCACCCACCCACACACACACAAAAACAAGCCTTAACCCCCCCCTTTCCCTTGACCCCATGAAAGTCCATTTTAATCAGTGAAGGAACTGTCTGCCTGGAGCAGCCTCAACACCTAATACCTCAGACAGGTTCATCTTGTTACCGAGCAAATAAATCCCGCTCACAGACACGCTGAGTTCAGACACGGCTTTAAGAGGCCTGAGGGTGGTTTCCTTTAGGAGCGCTGTGACTGTAATGAAAGCATACAGCAGCCGTGAGGCCCACTCCACCATCCCTGCTTTTGTAATATAGCCATGAATACAAATGGCCCCGCTAATTCACTCAAACTCCTAACAACACTAATTTCCCCTTCTGCCAGAGGTCATTTGGTGCTCTATTGCTCTTGCAGCTCCTTTCCTCATTACATCTGCCTCCTGTGGGACTCTTCTCCAAATCCTCAACACAATCACTGTTAAGCAACTAAACATTTTCTAATTTGTTTTGCTAGTAGATGTGCAGAAGTTACACCCTCTCCGTACGTCCTTTGTTTTCTACGTGACCTTCGCTGTGGAGATGAGCTCCAGGGAGTGCGATCGCAGCTGGAGGCGATCCAGAGCTTTGGCAGCCCTGACCGGGCCACTGCCCAGGGTCTGAGCCGCTGCCAGGTCGCTCTGGTGCCACCGGGCCTGGAGCCACGGCCACAACCACAGGGAGTCCTAGATCCAGGCCAGGGGACCACAACATGATGCTAGGCTACAGGGAGTCACTGTACACTCTGAGAATGGAGGGTTCTTCAGGGTTCTTTGGACACTCTATACGTACAGTCCAAGATAAAACACAATCAAATTACTGTTTGAGTAAAACCTCATAACCTTCATAAAGTAAGGTTATGAGGCATTCATTGTGATTAGATACAACGCATTATAACTGTAACTAAATTGTATTGCTTTATCTGTTTACATTTCAGTTTTTTTCAACTTTATTCCCTTTTTCAGTTGAAGAGTGCTTTTCCAAAATTCACGCTGTCCACCTTTGATCAAACTTTGCTCAAACATTTCAATTTGTTTCCTACCACCAGCCAAGTGAATCTCAATCTACCAGTTAAAATAAACAAAAATAAGTGGATAGAGGGGAGGTTTGGAAAACCCCTCTCCGGTTGTTTCTGATTGATGATGTTTATCATTTAACAAAAGCATACAAAGTTTCCATAAGCATGAGGGCCAGAGTAAGTATTAGAACAAAGCTAATATCTTTGTTTAATGTTTGACGGTTGTTACATATAAGCAAGAGTGCTCTGCTACAGTGCTGCCAAAAAGCATGACAAGGCAATCCTTCTCATATGTAAATGATCAATTGAATTGCTTTGGATGTGCGACAGTTTTTATATTCTTAGATTTTAATGTAATAAAACAGCAGCTTGGTTGGCCTTAAAGACAAAGTGAGGTTGCAACAGAGAGAACTGAGTGGGAGCTCCATTGAGATAAAACTAGACTCTAGACTAGTTTTTGATTGTCAAGTTCAAGTACTTCTCAACTCAAATTGTTATCTCTTCAAGAACCTTACCATGATAACACTTTGAAATAGTTTGATATTTTGGGAAATATGCTTATTTTCTTTCTTTTCAAGAGTTAGATGATAAGCTTTACACCTCTCTCTTGTCTGTGCGGTAAATGGAGCTTCACATAGCACTGGAAGAAGGGGGAAACAGCTAGTCTGGCTCTGTCCAACGTTAACAAATCTGCCAACCAGCACATGTAAAGCTTGCTAACACATTGTTTCAAACAGCACAATGTAATGCTACGTTCACACATTGTCGGTTGAAGAACAAGGAAGAACAAGGAAACCTTTTGTTATTCCGACTTGGGGGTGTGCACAAATTATTCCAAAGTTGTTCCCTTGCTAGCCTTGTAGTCACATCATTTGAATAGCCTAAACTAGCTACTTTTGCGGTGTTACATATTTGGAGCGGTTTCGTTAACGAGAACAACAAAACAACAAAAACAAAATTTCCAACTTGGAATTACAAGCCTGGGCCTGACGTGTACATTTTACCCACTTGGTTGCCCATAATTATAGTCTAAATGATTTGATGAGAACATACAGACTCTGTTAAGTTACTGCACTTGGCTTTTGTTCCGCAAAAAATACTCACAGCACGTAACTCCCCCTAAAGCCACAAATTGTCGTTTTTATACTACTATTTGTGTGTGGTGTTAATTTATGAACTTTAGAGGTGTTGCTAGGCACATTTTTGAACTTTCAAGAGTGCTAGGCTAGCAGTTTCCCCCCGCTTCCAATCATTTATTTATTTTTATCTTTTTTATTGATTTTTTTTATTGATCATACAAAGATTTCCCTGCTTCCAATCTTTATGTTAAGCTAGCTGTTTGCCTCCTAGCTACTACAGCTCCATACTTAACTCACAGACATGAGTGGTTCTCATCTCCCAGAAAGAGCAAATAAGCTCAAATAAGCCAAAATGTTGAACACCATAAAAAGAGTTCTGTTTTGGTATAAGCTTACATAAGAGGTAGAGGCTTGGAGTTGGGCTTTTTTTGCTACAGTCTCTGTCCTCGTGACAGGAAAGCACAGCTTTTTTCTGTCTAAGGTGCATTTCCCTCCGATGACGGAGAACCAGTTCAGCACAATGCACCATTGTGTACAAGTGCAGCACTGATCCTCGGTATGTACTGTTTGACATTTGTGGCATTCCAGCAGATTTCTACCCCGATAATCCTTATCATTGAGAGACAGACTGATGGGAGGAGGATAAGGCCCTTACCAGTCTCTGAGCCAGATACAGGGCCGTTATGAAGACAAATGTATCCTGCAATTCAGACATCCCTGTGGAGCTTATTAGAAGGTCAAAGATTCTGTATGATAAATGGATCTGGAGAACAAAATGGCAGCATATTGTCTTTGGTTTGAATAGTTTTCTGCGTTAGGAATGCTGATGAAAACATTCTGTTGGCACTGTTGTACTGTATATTGTATAATGGCCTTATACTGCCTAGCCTGACTTAAACTGTCAGGCTTGCAGTGTATGCATAACCAGACAGATATAAAAGATGGTGAACTTCTTCCTGGCTTTAAACATTTTTATTGCAGCTTTGAGCGTTACCTGCCTTTTGCTATCACTCTCCATTACTGGCTTTAACAAATTTTAACAGCTTTTTTTGGCTATCAGGGGCCAAAAAATGAAAAAATTATTACATTATAAAGTTGATATGGTACAACATTAGCATTCATTTGATGTCGTGTTTCTGGTCACCTCATTAAATTAATTCCAATATTCACTCTTCTTTTAGCTTTGTTTTGGTCTCCACCAACCCCTGAGGGAAATATCTGGCTCTAGCAGCTAAATGCTCTACTGTGTTTGCTAGCTTGTCGCTAACTGTGTCTGTCTGCCATTTGGTGCTGGGCTGGTAGCGTACAGTGAGTTTCTCAGAGCTTTTTCACGGAAAACAACAAGCTAATATGAGCTGTGAGACTCAAGCAAAAATTCAAGTTGCGGGCCGTAAAACCAAAACAATGAGCTGAAAGATGCTAAAACGCACAGTAGAGCTGGAAACTGCGTCGTTTGGTGATAATTCTCTGTGGACTCATCACTGCGAGTGACCACGTTCACATACACAGCCATTAGATGCATGCTACAGTTCGCTATAAACAGCCCATGACTCACACATACATCAAGCACAGTAATGCAGTGTCACTTTTAATATTTGTTTTTTTTAAACAAGTCAAACATCAGTCAGTTGTGTGTTCCAAATTTCATGAATAAAGTTTCATTAGTTGAAGCATATTTCATGTCTAGAAATAAATCACAATATCAACATCAAATAAGGGCGATTCACTAGTATTAAGACACTAAGACACACAAGACAAACTGTTCTTAAGAAGATTTATATGTTACCATTTTCACTGGTTTATTTGACTTGACTTTAAGTATGACTTTTTAAGATGGATATTTTTCCCAGCACGCCTGTACCAATCTTGCTCAACATACTATTCAAGTGGGCTCATGATTCCACATGGACCATTCCCTTCTCATGTCCTAATCTATAACCCTGCTCTCGCCCTATCAGTGCCTGTTATCAGCCTTTATTGCACCACTGATAACCCATTTAAAGGTTGCATTAGCATATTGCCCATGAAGCGATGACTGTAGGGCCCCAGCGATTTGGATCGTAAAGCATAGATGTGCAGCTTTAGTGTAATCCGTGACCCTCAGGGAGCCCTGCTTCTGCAGAACGAGTCCGAGTAAAGAGACAGAAAAACAAAGTTAATGGGTGACAAACCTCAGTAATGCTCTGCTGCTATAGGGCACTGGCTCCATTAACTGTAGCCCGGTGAAAGCCATCCCACTGAGCTGAACGTCTTCTACATCTGGCCTTTCGGTGGTAATGAGGTAGCACAAAGGTGTAGTCTGATTGCATGCATGCATGCACTTAGCATCTCATAGAGAAAAACATTTTACTGTGCTGTCCAATAGACTAGTACAGCTTGTAGTAGTGAACAGATCATAATTGATAAAAACAAGGGATAAGAGGTTGTCCTTACTAATGTATGCATTATGAATATATCAGACACATGAACACATTTATCAAGTGTCCTGTGAGGATATGTATGCGTTTAAGTTTGGTCATTAATCCCTAAACAAGTTGATGAATCCATTCAAATTTATCATGAGCGGAGCTCTTCCTGAAGGTACTCACAAGTGTTTGATAAGCAGGAGGTGACGATGTTTAACATGAACCCCAAAAGAGAAATCCCAGTGAGATTAACTTTTTTGAAACTGTATAAATGCCTACATAGATTATTTGATAGTGGGCAGTTGAGAGGTGACAGGAAATGGCGGTAAGGAGAGGATGGTGACATTCATCAAAAGTCCCCGGCCTGACTTGAACCACGGACGTTTACACAATTACATAGTTGGAGTCCACCAGAATGGCCAGGCAACAATTTTGATTATTTAAGTCATTTTTAAAGCAGAAATGCTCAAAATTCATGGCTCCAGCTTCTCAGAAGTGAATACTTTTCTACAGTAGTAAATTTAATACCTTTCTATAACAACGACTAAATGAATGGAGAAAATAATTGGCAGATTAATCAGTAATGAAAATAATAGGTGGATTGGTCCTCTTGGATGCATCTACATTTAGTTTTAGGATGATAGGTCAGGTGTATTTTAAATCAATGTCTTGGCTCATGCAGCGTTAAACTTCCCATGCACACTCTTAAGCAGAATGTTGTTCTCTTTGAACTTCGGGTGTTTGCTAGAAACAGCACGTTTCTTTATCAGGAACTTGTGTTTCACATGAACTGTTGAGTCTGGTTTGGTTCTGGAGCCTCAATAAACTGCTTCATCCAGTATAAATAGCAGAGCCTTTGGTCTGTTGCCACTGCGGGTGAGTGCAGCAGAAGGGAGGACCAGCTGTAGTCGCTCTGTCGCCGAGACCACATTACTCCTTAGTCATCCTGCCAGTCCTGGTCATGCCGCCTAACATAAGCAACACTTGAAGACCCAGAGCCTGTTTGAGGGCCTGGCTGTAATTTCAACCCACAACCTGCAGCCCTTTACTTCCTGTGTGTGTATACCTGTGCATGCATGCACGCATATTTTTATTGTGCATGTGTGATGTGCAAGGGTCTGCGAGTCAACAGAAGTCATTTAGCAAGAGCTTTGTGAAGCTGCTGGTCACATGTCTGAATGTTCACCTGTGAAAAACATATGCAGACATATGCACGTATCAATATTTTTGTATTTTGTATTGGATCAGATGATTTTGTGTAATGTGAAAGAGGTCACTTGTAGTGACGAACCCACAAAGAGTTATCAGCTGATAATTTTGACTTATCTATTGTTTCAGAGCGCTCTTCCTGTTAAATTACCAGATTTTGACTTTACACATTGTTGTACAATATGTTCTTGTTTTAAAGCCATATTTAAAAATCATATATTTGCTCATGTAAAATGTATGATTTGTATTCTTTCTATATGAAAATACAATACATAATTTGTCTTAATTGATTATGACCCCTTTTATATAGACTTTATAAGGGACTCTTTATTACACATAGTTTGGGTTTGCATGTCGAGTATGGTACTAGTCTACTAATCTGCACAAAAACATTTAAGTGCGTAGTACTAAATTTCCATATACAATACAAATAGTTTAAGTGTAATTCTCTCTGAAATCTGTATGAAAAGCCATAATCATGTAAGGCAAAACACACTTACGTTGTATGTACATTTAAAAATGTACATTTATAGCCCATACTGTATGATTCAGATACATTTTACAGTTTGGGAAAAAACAGTGTAGAAATCTAAAATATAAATAATGCAAGTAAATGGTTGCTTAATATCTTTTAACAGCTCTCCACATCACAGAAACTGTTAAACATGACTTCAGTCAAAGGGAATATCCTGTGTTATTGTGAAATGTGGGCTGCTTTAAATGAAGCCTTCAGGTGCCTGATGGGTCGATTGGTCCTGCTCCCAGAACAGTTTGTAAAGGAAGGATTAGGCTGTGTTAATTGGATAGATGGTCCAAAAAGATTAGGTGTGCCAAGGAGCATTTCTTCACCCCTTCAGCCTGACACAGTCGCTGAATAATGGAGCCCTTGACTGTAAACACAAGGTCCAGATACAGTGTGTTAATGTGCTGACAGAGCTTTCGGCCTGGGAGGAGCCAATGTGGTCGAGATGTCTGTTTTCTTTTAAAACTTTCATTTAAAAAGGGAAGTTTGTTGTTGATGTCTGAGTCCAGATGCACCTGTCTGTCTGAAAATGCTGTTTTTGTGGCATGTAAATTCCCTCTTCCTGTTTAAGTCACCTGCCCTGAGATCCCATCCTCAGGACAGGTCACAGCTGAGAAGATGACAGATGTTGGGATGGCAACTTGACCAATTGAGTGGGGTGGAGGAGGGCAGAACTAAAGGTACTCTGCTGCTCCAAGGGTAAAGTTTCATATCCTTGCTTCAAAATTCCAAATGTTAGCAGTAGAAGATGTCAGGACTAAAAGACTAAAAGCCTGTGAAAATTAGTGGATAACCTTGAATTTACTTAAATCTAAAGTTGAATATAGCACCGCAAATAAATATTCCTCAGCTTTTTTCCTCCTACATCCCTTGCCACATTCCGAGGAAAGCCCTGTGGATGAAGATTTGGTCTTAGAATGACAGATTCCCCCACATATTTTTGACTCAGCAAAACCAGGAGTAAAACAGGACTAAGAGTCAACAGCCATGCTAACAGCTCTGTGAGGCTGTATTTAGGCACAGTGGTGCTTTGAGCTAAATGCTAACATGCCCACAGAGACAATGCTAACATGTTGATGTTTAGCAGGTATGTAATGTTTCCCATGTTCACCATTTTGTTTAGCATGTTAGCATGCTAACGTGCTAAGTGCTAATTAGCACTAAAAACTGTACTGTTGAAAGTGCTCCCTGGAAGCAGGCACAGGTGTGCTGATTTGGCTGACACAGGTGCATTGAGTGTCCTGAGTTCATTCACTGTTTGCACTTCGGTTGAGCTGATTGCCTTTGTCCTTTGTTCCTGAAAATGAAACCAGTCAACTACACCTTACTCTGACTGAAGAAAAAGAGAATACATGCTTTCAAATGGAACCTGCTGATTGCTTCTCCCTCTGTGCTCGTATCAGTTAAGTCAAGTCCAGTGCATTCCTGTTAGGTACAGTTGAGGCTGATGGGAAAGCCATTGCAGGTATTTGGTGATAAATTTGGACCTGAAGATGGCAATAGATGAATAGTCAAGGGATCACCAAACTTATCACAATTCATCCTGAGGAGGACATGAATGTCTGTGCCAAATTTCATGACAATCCATCCAATACTTGAGTCTGGACAAAAATGGTGGATCCGACCAACCATTGCCATTCCCAGATTTATGCCGTCAACGAGCTAAATTAATCTTTAGTGTTATTGAATTCCTCCCTATTTTATTGTACTCTTAAAAGTCAGTTTACATTCTCCTTTGCAGATTGGTAACCCAAACCATGCCAAACTCCACTATCTGATGGATTTTGTTTCCATGTTGGTCCTGCTGCAGGTCCTTCAAGGCAGACTTCGTCCTGATTCGCCAGCACGCCTACAGCATGATCCCCGGTGAGGACTTCAGGAACCTTGTGATCGGCCTGCATTTCGGCGGTGTCCCGAGCATCAACTCTCTCTTCTCCATCTACAACTTCTGCAGCAAACCTTGGGTGGTAAGCAATCTTTAACTGCTCTCTTTGCTCCACTTTAACCCACACAAAGGTGCCGTGAGTCCCTCCCTCTGCGACTGCCTCTGACTGACTTATCTGGGCTACTAAAGGGAGCTGTAACACCTGTCTCTGGAGTTAGCGGAGAGCATGGTCTCCACCACCACCACCACCACACATTATTATAGAGTCTGTACTCAAAACAAGATACAAGACTGCAGTGAATAGGGTGTGAATGGGTGGCTCTGCATGGACTCATAATTGTCTTGTTACCTGCAGTTTAAGTTTAAAGGAGCAAGTATGTTCCACAAGAGACAACACACATACTTCCATAATTTGGTGAAAAAATGCACTACTTGATGTTGTAGCTCATTTACCACATATTTATAGCTCTGTTACCTATTTTACAAAGCATACCCTCCGTTTTTAGATTATTTATGGTGATGCTCGGTGAAAATGAAATGGCAGAGACGTGAAAGTTGCTTGAGATAGGTAATCCATCACTGTCCATTATTATTGATTGGTAATTTACTGTTTGCAAATCAGTCTGTTCCTTTGGTTTCCAAACTTCTTGTGTCATGTCCTCCTTTGGAAGCCAAAAACATTTTAAGGCCCCCTGTAATAATTTTAGATTTAATATTATTATATTATCTTATATCAATGTTTATCAATATTATTTGATGAGAATAATAAGATAAGATAATATCTGTTTATACAGTATATATTAAAGGTGTACAAGGACAAACAAAACAAGCCAAAAAAAGGCTGGGAACACGCACCACAGTGGATGGACATCCGCCTTCGAAAAGCACCCAAAACCTGTCCGTAAAGCCGTTAGCCAAGCAGTGTTGAGAGCACTGTCAAATAAATAATTTTTCCTTTTAGGGCAACAGGTGTTGGGTCTAACTGTGCTGAGTCACATGTTATCTGCATCTAAAAGGGCAGGAAAAATAACATCAATTCAGACAAAACACCCCCTTCCCAATCCCAGATGTTGAGGTCTAGATGATTCATCATGCAGCATGTCCTCTGGTTGTGAATGTGGTGCTGTGAACACAGGTGTAACTTGTAAAAGCTTCTATCTAGCCTCTCCTGTCCTCCGCTGCTTAAATGATGATGTCTGACTGTCTTGTTTATTTCTGCTTGCAGTTTTCTCAGATGATTAAGCTCTACCACTCCCTCGGTCGTGAGAAATTCCCCCTGAATGAACAAACCTTCTATCCCAACCACACGCAGATGGTGAGTGCCTCGCAGATATTATTCTTCTTTTAAACAATACTGAGCACAGACGCACACTCGCACATAAAAAAAAATCACCATGAACCTCCTGTGGCCCGTTTTTCATTAAATCTTTATTATAAAAATATAAAACACAGAAATTAAGTCAAACATTTCTATAACCCCTACAAGGAACCCCCACACACACACACTTCAGGAATCAGTGTTCACACAGAGACTGTACACAGCTTCCTTGATTGGATTTTTTTTTGTAAGGATCAAACTTGAGCAAGTGTTTCTGTGTTAAGCAGACAGTATATTTACACAAACATGAACCACAGAAATAGTGACACAGAAATGCCACAGCTGGAGAAAAAGCCATGTCATCACATATAAAGACAGAAAGGAGATATTTTGTACAAAAAAAAAAAAATCCCCACTGGAGTACACTTGTTTGCCTTACACGAAGTATTTTCTTTCCCAGGTTATCTGTATCTTTTCTTGTAACCTCTTAAAAACAAAACAATACCTAATCATGACTCTGTATGTTGTATACTCAAGCCAAAGATTCATTATCAAGAGGAGGCCGACAGGCTATTCAGACTATTCAAAAGTTCACTTTAAAAAAGCTAAACTTTTAGTCAGTAAAAAATTAAGATGGATTGAGGGATATTTTAAAAGTTGAGTACTTGCCAAATTAAACAGAGCAGATGAACGTCACTGAAATTACATCATTTTACAGTAATTTAGATCAACTTATCATGCCAATATTGGCCTTTTATTCCATATCAGATACAAAGCATTGTTGTCTTCCTCCTCTGAAATGAGCTGACTTTAGCGGAAAGTTTTATTGTCCGGGGGTGGTCTAAATGCTGTTTTCACATGAAGAAAACTGAGGGAAAATCCTCAATGTCATCGTGGAATGGAGATTAATTAATTTAAAGAAACTGTTTGATATTTTGGGAAATAAGCTTATTCGCTTTCTTGCCGATAGTTAGACATAGAGATAGTTAAATATGAAGCTACAGCCACGAGATGGTTAGTTTAGCTTAGCATAAAGACTGGAAACACCTAGCTTGGCTAGGTTAAAAGAAGAATTTACCTACAAGAACCTCTAAAGCTCACTAATTAACACATTATATCTCGTTTGTTTAATCCTTTCAAAAATCTTAGTGTAAAAAACTCCAGGATGTCACTGCGCCTGGCCAAGAAACCCGCTGCTGGCTGTAGCTTCATATTTAGCGTAAAGACATAACAGTGGTATAGTTCTTCTCAACTAACTCTAAGCAAGAAAGTAAATAAGCATATTTCCCAAAATGTTGGAACTACTCTTTTCGGTCAAAGCCACCGTTTGTGTCCTCAGTGTTTGTGTCTTTTAATGTTGGTGATGAAGGGGCTGTTACTCCCTTTGAGGCAAATCTGTGTCTGTTAATGGAATGGACTGAAGGTACGGCACTGGGAAAACAATAAAGAAAACATAAGAAAAAACCCTGGATGGGAACAGGTGAAGAAGAATGAATTTAGTGACAATATTGTTACTTTCATTTATATATACTGTATATTTATATATAATGTCCATTTGAAATCGTTAAATACAAAAAGATTGAATATACACTTACAAAATATCTCATTGTCTGAAACCTCTGCTTATACTTGACTTTCATTGGATTGGTGAAGAGTACCAGTCACGGGAACTATGATCAAGCTAACAAAAAAAAAGTACCATAAGTACCATACCATTGGGGGTGCTGGTCCTTCATTCTGCACAGTTGCACAGGCTGTGATGGTTGTCACAATGACAATGTCATTTTGACCTGTTATTATATAGTTTTTTCTTCTTTTTTTGCAGCTATACCACATGGTTACTGTGTAGTCCAATTAACATATAAATAAATGTATTACAGAGGTTTCAGCTGAGTTGATAGTTCATTTCTGTAGCTTATGTTATATACAGCAAAAAATAAAATATCACCATCTCTGCAAGAAGTGAGCTTTTCCCTGCATTGGCACTGTAACAGACATATATTTTTAGCATTTCTCTGATTTTCATCAGTGCTCAACAGGAAGGGCGTTGTTTGTGATATAACTGTAAAATGAGTTACATTGCAAACATTCAGGTAAGCAGAGATACTACCATCCATAAAGACACGTTACAGTAAAGACTGTGAACATAAGTATACTTCACTGTAAAACAATACCATTTTCAAAAAATGTTTTTTAGCCGAAATAAGAGGTACAACTTTCAGAGACCATACCTCACATTGGTACTCGATCTGTATTGTTGAAAAGATTCTTGGCTCTGCTCTGTATTGCTGATGTGCAGACCTGCACGAGTCTAATGCTAGCAAGCACAGTTCAGTAGCAACAATGTAACAGCTTTACATCTCAAATTTACACAGTAATCATTGGCTGTACTTTTTCATTGATTGAAATTCATCTGATACTTCATGTACATGAGAGTCCTTGCTTTTAAGAGATAAACTGCCTCAAGGCAAGTTAGCAGTAGGCTAACTGCAGGTCGCTAATTAACACCAATGATACTTTTTAATTGTGTCCGGGTCACTGCTTGTCTTGGCGTTTAGTTCTTCAATTCTGAAGATCCTAACAGAGGTTGATCGAGGTCGTACACTTCTTATTGGCCTTTTAAATGTCTTTCTTTGTCACCTTTTTAACACCACTGAACCCTAAAGAGACAGTTTGGTTTGGGAAAATTATAATAGAGTTCACCAGGGTGATCAGCACAACAAAAAAGGTATTGTTTTCTATTAGAAGTGCTACGAAACAGGCACTGTAATGGATTTGATATTTTCTCTATTTTGCCCCTTTTAAAGAAGCTGTCACCCAGGCCAGTGAGCTTTAAGAGTCCTGTAATACTCTAGAAGTGATCGGGATGGGACGGAGTCAGGGAGGTGGCAGTGGATTTTGGGCAGGGTGCGTTGGGGTTCAGGGGTCGGTGGCGTTGATGGTGGTTTTGTCGCGTGCAGTCATGCCCCGGTACCAGCTGCAGTAGCCCTCCTTCTGCTGGATGCAGGCGTAGTGCCGGGACTGGTAGCCGGGATAGCCGAAGTGGGACAGCATGTCCGTCCATAGGCACTCGTTCTTTGAGGTCACGAAGCAGGGCAGGTAGTGGCAGGGCTTAATCTACAGAGACAGAAGCGGAACTAAAGATGTAGCCATGAAGCAGGAAACAAAACTGGATACTAGCAGCTAATATAGTACTAGTGTAGACTCACTGTGTATTTTTTAGTTTAATAGCTGTGCTTCTCCTTTCCCCTCTTACTGTAATATACCCAAATATATTTTGAAACTCAATCCCACCCTTTCTTTGCTCTTGTTTTAAAGTTGGGTTCACTTAGTTTGACGTTTTGGGAAATAGGTTTATTTTTTGTTTTCTTAGCAATAGTTAGATAAGACACCACTCTCATGTCTGTATGATGCTAAAGCAGGCAATTAGCTTAGCTAGCATAAAGATTGGAAATATGGGGAAACTCTTTTCAAAGTTTACAAAAATTCACTTTTAGCACACATTTTAGCTTAATTAGTGAGCTGGTAGGTGGCTTTTTTTAAACTGAATAGAGCCAAGCTAGTTGTTTCCCTTTGCTTACATTCTTAATGCTAAAGTAAGCTAACAGTCTCCTGGCTCTAGCTTCAAATTTAGCATACAAACGTGAGAGTGGTATTGATCCCCTTTACCTAAATCTTGCCAAGAAAGCAAGTAAGAATATTTACCAAAATAAAGGACACTCCTTTAATGTTCCTTAACGACGTATTGGGCTTATTTCCTTGTTGAAGCTAACACTAATTTGATGTTACCATGCTACTTCAACAACAGTGATTCTACAGTCTAGAAGTTCGCGCAGAAGCTGAAGCAGAATTAGCTTAATGAGCCATTAACAAATGAAAAAAACTCACAATTGCACAAGCTTGGATCATCAAAGAAAGGAAGTGAGTAAATGATTTGGTTGAAATATAAAAGGGTGAACATGTGCTTGGTGAAACATCTAGAACATGGAATCCTATCTTTGCTCTACTACTTTTCAGCTTTTGCTTTCAGTCATTTACTGCAGCAGATTAATAGATGAGGTGTAAAAAGGCAGCTTTTTAAATACAGTAACTAAGTGCAAAACCAGTAAGCGTAACCTGGCATTCGTATGCTTTGTGCTGTGGAATGTTAAATGAATGTCAGCCATCTTCCTGAAGCAGTTATGTTTCTGTTTCTCAATGATTCAATTAGATTTCACTGAGCTTCTTTCATGCGTCACACCTCCAGGTGCTCACACAAAAAGCAGCTTCACGGATGAATATACAACCTGAATTGACAGGAAGATTCACATTCACATATGTACTCAGAGGTGATGAACGGAAATGCTGTTTAGTGACAGCAAAATGTAGTCATTAGCTACGTAGAGCTGCACTTATCTGGATGTGAATGAGCCAGCAAATTCAATTGGCTAAGTTAGAGGGCACACTTCCGATTTTGGGTGTTTTTGTTATTCAAGCCTGGAGAGTCTGTCCTCTACGGTTCAGAGATATTCAACGTAACTTCCTAGTTTGAGTGGTTTTAATGATCTGTGGAGGATAATTTTCTAACCGGCACGCTTCCTGCTTTCCAGTGCAGTAAATCATTATTTGTGGAGGAATGCGGAGGATGGCGGAGTGCGTTAAATAAGTGTGATGATGTTTATGCCTGCCTGTTCTTACTCACTCTCAGACTGAAATCTTAGTTGATCGATGACCTTCTCTGGATGCCTCTGGGCAGCTGCCATGTAGGCCTACACACTGAACACAGTTTACAGGCGCAGGCCCACACTGGGAACAAATAGGTCTCTCTGCTAATCCAGTACTGATAGGGGCTGATGGTGTTAGCAGATGTCTAGAACACTACTGTACAGTAGGACGTTTACGTGATGGGTCAGCAGCTGCACAGCAGCAGGCTACATGTTCAAGTCACATAAAACTGGGAATGAAGACTTGAGCTGATTCCAGAGCTGTTATTAAATAACTCCCAATGGTGGTGGTAAAACTTGTTTTCTGTCTCTGCTGAAAATCCATGTGTGTGATAGTGGAAATTTGACTCATAATTCAGTCTCAATAACAATAATACTGCACAACATGAAGGTTGTTTAAGTAAATGTTTTTTGTTCTCTGTGTGTATTTGTTGGCTTGTCACATTTGCAATAGAAGTTGAACAGTAGCATTAATGAGCCTGAATTGGTTTGACACTTCACATAAAAAAGGGACCATGGATAATAGAAGTATTTCCTTCCTCCTGTAATCATTAATAAACACTCTAGTGGACTTCATATAAGCCGTTAACCCATTGCAGCAGTTTTATGTTCAGTTTTAGTAAAATGGAAGAGCAGTAAGCTCTAGCTCCTCCTTCTCTTGATCCTCCTCCTGCCTCCTCTTCCCTCAACGTTCTCTTCCTTGCCGGGCGGAGGTTGCTGGTTTCCACTCACCCTGCAGTTGCAGCCCAGCTGGTAGCGATGGTTGATGCCTTTCTTCTGGGCCAATGAGAGGCGCTCCCACCTCTCGTTGAAATTGCACAGCCCTGTGTAGACCTTCCCATCGTACACTCGACCTGAGGAAGAAAAGAATGGAGGGAATTGGTTAACATGTTGAGTCACAAGTTGAATTATAAGCTCTATCTGCGTTTGAAAAAAGACGAATTTGAAATGCCACTTGGAAACTTGGCAGCTTTTCAGCTGTTTCAGAGACTGGATTTCATTCTTAAATTTTGATTCAAGTATCAACAAGTGTGGATAGGAATCTTCTCTGTTTTGCAGACACAAGTGTAGACAGGTGCTGAAAGGCTGGTAAAACAGTTGCTTTTTAAAAAGCAAATTCTTGGAATGAAAGGTGCAGCTTGAAAATAATCACATTTGATATGCCATGCTAGCGGTTCTGTGAGGCTGTACTTAGGCATAGCTGTGCTTTGAGCTAAATGCTAACATCAGCATACTAACATGCTCACAATGACAATGCTAACATGCATATGTTTAGCAGGTATAATGTTTACCATGCTCACCATCTTAGCTTAGCGTGTTAGCATGCTAATTTGCGCTGAACACAAACAGCAGCTACAGCTGAGTGATGGGAATGTCAGGTAAGTTTTGTAGGTATTAGCCATCCATTTGTTGTTGAGAAATTTCACCCACACTATTGCTCGTAGCTCATTTTGTAAAAATAATCTTTACTTGTTCTTGAACCATCAGGCCACAAATGCACGCATGCTATTTTATTATTTGTCTAATTTCAAAATCCTCTGCATGTAACATAGGATAAAAACATACCGCTCAAGCAATCCAACTTGTTTATGTATGGTAAGACAATCTCATACAGTAAGCCCATATTAAACCAACACCCCTATTTCTGAATATCCAAAGGTCAGCAGACGTCTATTTTTAGCACCGTGCCGTTTGCAGCTTACCGACTCCTGAGACAGGTGCACCACGGCGGCCTGTGAGCTCTCAGGAACGTCATGATTTGTCACCATATGTCTCCTTCACCATGTTGTCACCACGCGGGAATTTGACAGCTCACAAATATGTGCTTCTTTGACCCCCCTGAACCTCCCGCTCGGCCTGCATCCCCGCACTGGGATTACTGGAGTCATTCGCAAGCTTATTACATGGTGCTGAGTGTGTGACATGCTCCTAAAATACTAATCAGGACTGGAGCACTCAAGGCTTGATCAAAGGAGAGCCAAGCAGCTCATCTCACAGGCCCTGGTGCATTTAAATTGCACATAATGCCATCTTGATCATATACAGGACTTATTATAGACGTCCTGAGAGCAACGAAAGACGTCAGTGATGTCACTCGCACCTGGACTGGGTAAACATAGCCGTCGCTGCCTGGCAACGCCAGCTCATTCACTTGCACTATGGGGTGTAGTTATAGTATTTACAGGTTGGAACTTAGCGACAGTTATTTACTCTATGCACAGCAGGGTCCAAAGTAAACTGCACCTCTGTTGGAAATAACAACTCATAAAAAGCTTCTGCTGGAAAACGACAGTTGCTTCCTGCTAGCTGTTAATTACAAGTTGTGTGAGAGCGAAAACAGCTTTCTGGACTGAGAAGTTGATGGAAATGAGTGCAAAAATTTTAAAAAGGCCCCCTGATTTGCCTACTTGCACAGTGGCAAATGGTAGGTTATAAATAGTGGGAAGGTTTGTGTCACAGGACAAATGAAGAAGTCCTTGGGGAGGAGAGTGAGGGAGTACATTAGGCCAAACAAACTCACAATGCTGCTAGCAAGACTGAAAGGCCTCCAAGAAGGAACAGGCATTTATTGGCAACCGTAACCTGACTGAAATGTTTTCAGCATCTCTCTGGTTGAAATGGATTTTGTTCTGAGGGTTGTGTCATGTCACAAACTTTGCGTTAAATGTTCAGTGCAGATAAAATAAACCAATATTCTGTTTCGTTTTTTCCAAATATTTAATCCTAAAAGACTCCCATCCTCAGTTACTACGTCATCTTTCATGAATACTGCAGAAGCATACAGGGACAGTGAGTAGAACATATGTGTCCTTATGTTTCTTTATTTTATACAAGAGCAGCTGTTCAGTAAGTTTTAGCATTGTATTTAGTATTTCTAATCTTGAATTCAGAATATTTTACCACAGATAGGTTAGGATAGGAAATGTGACCTGGTAGTTTTTTTCTAAAAAAGCTGTGGCATAATTCCCTGTAATTCAGCGTAATTAAAGGGGCACTCCAGTTATTTAGTATTCCAGTTCCATGAGGTTCCGGGACTTGTGAAAGACGGATTTAAAAAAAGAATGGTCAAAATAAAAGCAGCAAGGGCTGAGATATTATAACTTTTTGTCCCTAGTTTGGGTCAAGCTCCAAAAACACTGGAGCCTACACTTCCCATAATGCAACTTGATAGCATCTTTCGTAAAACACCCCCTGCCTGGTAAATGCCCATGTCATTCAAACTGCACACCCCAGTTTGTAAGACTTCTGTTAAAAATGGGTAGTCTCAAAGCCTAACCCAAGACTGCTCAAATAATGTTACTTAAAGTGAGAGTATGTGAATTTGAAAGAAGGACCAGTAGCATATAGCAGCTTATGTTAGCAAACATTTATATAGATATCGCTTTGTAATGTACATTACTGACTTACCTCAATGACTCTTCTCTACTTGTGGTACTGATTCTGGTACTGATTAATCGGCGGATTGTCCCTTTAATCAATCAACCGCATGCAAACATAAAGTAACATTCTAGGATATGTGTAAATTAACTATTAACAGTTAGACAGTCAGCTTACCTGTGATCAGGTACTGGTACTTGTTGATGTCAAACTTCACACCGCACAAACTCTCTGAGGCGTCTGTGTAAATGTGCTGCACGTGCTGGACTTTTTCGAATCCTTTGTACATCTGCAAGACATGAGAAACAAAATTGGGAGTCAAAAACCTGAATAAAAAGTGCAATGTTGTACCCCTGACCCTGGCACTACGCCCCTGGCTCCACCTCCTCACATAAATAACCAGGAATGAAAACAGTACGCTGGCTTTATCAGATGACATTCCTTAAGGAATGCCTTGCGGGAGAAGGAGTATTAGGCTCTGCCTTTAACTAAATCATAGATAACATAATTACGTTGTGTAATGTGCTTCGACTTTGATGCTTTGGCAAGGTCATTGCTGAACCGTGGACCTCAGCTCCTTCTATTTAGCTCAGGTATGCAGAGCCAACCGTCAGTGTTTGCCCTAAGAACTGTTTTGGGTTTTTTTTTCAGTGTAATTTATTTGTCTGGGAACAACAGGAAATCCCTGTTTAGACAGAAAAGCAGAACAAACTGTTACTTAAGCCCTGAAACTGGGGAGGTTTGGGAAAGCCAAAGGCATTTGTCTCATAGGATTTGTTGAAATTTGGAGGGAATTGTATTCTATTATAGCTGACAAGGAAAACCACTGTTTGCGGTATAAACCAACAGACTGTAATACAAATAAATAACACAAGAGGTGCAAAGGTCACATCTGATTCCTGAGGATAATCCTTACAGTGATGATGGGTGTGCTTCTCTAACAAGAGGCCACTTAATGCTTTTGTACAAACTGGGATTGTACTGTTGCAGCGCATGACTCTGTTGAAATGTTTACACTCAGAGCAAGGAGTTTGGTTGTGCTGTAATGCCTGTAAGCCCGCTAATCCTCCGGCCTGGCTCCTGTCTGAGCAGCAGGCCGATGTCAGCATCTGTCAGAAATATGCAGCGTTATGTAAGAATATAGAGGAAGTGAAGAATAGGCTTTCAGGCTAAGTATCCCAAACTGCTTTTCAGCTATCACACAGCAGCTGAGGGGGCGGAGAGACAGTCTTCCTGCCACATCCAGTGTATTGTAGTGACATTTTATGTACCTTTTTAAAAGAGAGATGAAAAAGTATTCTTAAATGGAAGAAATATTGGTTTGTCTGTTTTTTTTATGTTAACACTTTCAGTGCCATGGCCTTGTGGTTACAATCAGAATCATGGGTTATATAAACAGCAGAGAATATGTCATGTGGGGTCATCGAGCATGACATCTCTTTGACCCTTTTGAAAAAATGATTAGGTAACGTATTAAATAAGGGGCAATAATAAAAACCAAATAAAAAAAAAAAACATCAGCTAAGGAAATTGCAACCTAAGACAATTATTGCAATATGTCCAAGCATTCTGCTATTTAAGTCCATTCAATAGACAAGCATGTTCATTTCTCCAATAATAATAGTGTGTTTCTTCACTAATTCCTGTAAGGTGATGATGATTACAAGTGTGATTAATCAAAAACAGACAACATCCCATGTATTCCAATGAGACCTCTTGACCCTTGACAGAGCACAGCATAAAAAAACATGGTGTCCCTAAATGGCAGTCACAAAAAGTTGAAACTTGCTCAACATCATTAGCCACTTCAGCTTATACCAGATTATTTTAGTTTAGCTAAAGACTTGGAGCAGGGGGAACAGTAAGTAAATGGTAAAAAACAAACACTTGTATATATGTGTTTAATCCCTACACAGACAGAAATGTACTGACGACAAGTTGTGTTTTTATGAGATAAAATGTGTTATTAAGTGGTGTGATTATTAAGCTTTAGAGGTGTTGGTAGACTAGCTGTTTCCCCCTGCTTCCAGTCTGCTGCTAAACTAAGCTCTGTGAGCTACATATTAAGCTAGAGCCAGTAGGGTTATCTTAGATTATCATAAAGTTTATCATAAAGACTGAAAGCAGGGGAAATAGTTAGCCTTCCTTTGTCCAAAGGAAAATAAATCCACCTACAGCACCTTTAAACCACTAATTAATGAATCTATTAAGTTTTATTTTGTTTGTGTAACATGTCAATTCATGAGCCTTAGAGGTGCTGGTAGGATTTTTGAACAAAGCCAGGCTAGCCGTTTCCCCCATCTCCCAGTCTTTATGCTAAGCTAGGCTCACAGACATGAGGCTGGTATCAATCTTCTCATCTAATTCTCTGCAAGAAAGTTAGTGTGTTTGCCAAAATGTCCAACTATTTCTTTAAAGCTAAAAGAGATTCAGTGTCTTGTTCAGCAGCACTACAGCAGAGGATTGATGCCCTCACCTTCATTTGCTTCACCGTGTAGCGCATCGTTCCAAAAGGTCCATCTCTCAGGAGCTTCTTGCCCACCACTTTAGCTCGAATCACTGTGAAGAGAAGACACAGATCGGTCAGTGACTTTGAAATGATCAGAACAAACTGTCACATTCCTCTAATGTATAACTTTGAGCTTTCCTCTCCAATCCATGAAATAACACAGTGCCTTGGCCAGTAGGAGGCATTAGCAGACCCATTATAAATACCATTTCAGGACAAGGTTGGCACTGCAGTTAATCCGTTTATCCGATTTTCTGCATTGCTGCTGTTTGCCAAGGGAGGCCAATGGGGAAAAAACACTACACGGACTTTTGAGTTTGATACAGAATTAGAGGAAAAGAGGCTTCGTACGCCCACTTTTTGTACCTTGGTTATGATGTTGTAGCTGTATTATTTAAATCAGAATTGGCAAAACATTGCTCCAGTCAGCTTTTTGCTGGTTAAAAACATATGAGGGGAAAAAGGTGCAGTGTGTCTCAGCTGTTTAAATAGGTTTCCTTCTATATTGGGATCAGGGCTTGAAAAAGATGTTATCTGTGTGCAGGACCCTCATGTAAACGTCTGCAAGGTGAAAACGCTCAGTGGCGACTTTGATTTGTTTGCTTTCACTCATGTTAGAGTAAGGGGGCTTATTGTGGAAGGCCAGGGAGTTGGGAGTGTAGAAATGAGTGATAATTTGAGCCGTGAGTAGAGTCCAACTAGAGCTGCGGGCCCTGCATAAGCGGTCAATCCTCTGAAGTTCACCTGCTGCCAATAGCCGCAGACACAACTAACACTGGCCATGTTTGTTATCTTCTCCCAGTGGAATTTCCTTACACATTCTTCAGGGGCTCACATTCCCCAGAAAGGAAAAAAAATGAGAGGCTTTTCATTCTTTTTCGACTGGAGAAAAAAATGAGGCATGTGGCATTTTCTGTTTGGTCTGTATTTGTCTAGCTGTCCTACTTCCAGGCAAATGGAAATGGGCATAAAAATAAAACTCAAACAGGAAGCAGTTACAGCACGGCCACCCAAAAGTGGTGACCACAAATTTATTTTGGACATGTAGACCCCAATTTGAACCAAGCCTTTATTTAAATAACCCCAAAAATCTTATTTTGAGCCAGAATGGACAAATTAAAGGAATGTGGCCATCCAACAGCTTACCAATAAAAATACAGTGTGCTCTACTTAGTTAATTTTAAGTAAATTTTATGTATTTGAGGAATATTTTTGGCCATCAATGAAAGAATAAAGGATAGTTCTTTTCAATTGGTTTATGGCAAAAGCACAAACAGAGGTCCAATCTCACAGCTCTGTGAGGCTATACTTTGAGCTAAATGCTAACGTGAGCATGCTAACACACTTATAGTGACAATGCTAACATTCTGATGTTTGGCAAGTCATATTTACCATGGTCCCCATCTTAGTTAAGCGAGTTGCAAGCTAATTAGCAGAGTAACTCAGAGTACAGCTGAGGCTGAGTATTGGAGAAAATGACATATTAACCTAATGATGACGCTAGATGAAAAGTCAGAAGTTCACCAAAGCTTTTATAATTCATCCTCTGGAAACCATGAATGTCTGTATAAAATTTCATGGCAATCCATCGAATAGTTGTTGAAAATTCTGCTGAAAACCACAAATGTCAACCTCATGGTGGAAACAGATAAAAAGATTGCGGATCACCAAAGTCATTAGGATTCATCCTCTGGGCACCATGAATATGTGTACTAAATCCATCCCTAGAGCTATGCCTATTGTTGTACTTTATTAACTCATTATCCACTGGTGGAGAAAAAATAAATATCGACTCCACCTGTTAGCTTGTCACCCAAGTGAGGCAATATTACAATGTAGTTTAGAATTGGGCAACATGGGTTTTGTTCAGATATATTCAAACAAATTCTTGTGGGTTTTCATTCATATGAACTTGAATCATGCAGCACTACAGAACTGCAAAATTGGAAAAATCTTTCAAATTGCATGTGAGGTAGCACACTGCCTCTACAGCAGAGTGCATTGGTGATTTCTTTTCACCTGCCAGCATTGTGTTGTACTCACTTTCACCGACAGCTTCACAAGAAATCACACAACCAAGGCAAATGCATGTCATTTCAGAACTTTTGGTATTAATGTACAGACTCCCTGCCTGCCCTCCGCTTTCTGACCTTTCACAATGACTTGCTGCAGAACATTTGATCCATTAATCTGTCAACTCTTTTAATATGAACCAAAGAGCGCTATTGCCTCGTGGACCTCTGCTAAATGTACCCAAATGCTGTTTGACAGACGTTTGCTGCTGCAATTACAGAGGAACTGGGGCACAATTAAAGAGGAATGTGCAGATATAACAGGATACTTTTGCCTCTGTTAAATACACTGCTGCCGTTATTTTCAAGTCACCTCAAAACCTAGTTTCTTACTCTGCCCTGACCTCAAAACCAACCCTCAGGAGAAACAAATGTTCGTGTTTGAAAGGCCACAGGTCAGCTGATTTACATGAAGTACATCCAGATAGGACCCCTCTTGTTGGACAACAGCCACTAATTGGCCAGTGATGGTGCCATCGCCCAAAGGAATGTGTGAAGGGCCTCAGCTGCTCCAGAGACAGAAGATTTGTGTCATTCCCCTGCAGTGACCCCTTGACCTCCTCTCCATTCAGCAGTTATATTTACGTACAACCACAGGGCTGTCTGCTCACATCAAAAAGTCTACATTACGAGTGTTTATTTAACCCGGTTTCATAATGTGATCTCACATCACCCTGATTCAACTGGAAACTATGGACATACTGTGTAGATAAAATACTTCAGTTATTCTAACTCCTCTTTTTACGTACACTTGCACTTAAACTACCTGTATATGTACATATGTCGGTATACACTACCTCATAAGGATGTAGATTCACCAATTTCTACTTTCAACTTTTATAAGTCATACTGACACCACTGCTTCCCCTACAGAGGTGACAATGTGATCAAAGTTTGTGGTATCTTGCTGCATGAATTTACATATTAATGCAGAAACACTGATTAGTTTTATGCTGCTATAACTGTTTGATGCTTCACAATACAGTTTAATAAGGGGTTTGTACATTTGCCTAATTTACACTTCTAGTAATGGTTAATATGATGATTATGGACATAGGTATGATAAGGACTCAAGGTGAAGTGCTTATACTTGTAACCTTATTTGGCTGAACTTATTCAGATACTATAAATCTCAAAGTTGAATTGAAATTTGAATACTTTAATACTATTTTACTAGGAAATATAATGAAACTACAGCCATTCTGCATAGTTCTCAATTTTGACATGCTGTCAAGTTCCTTGCTGAGGTAGGCAATTTTAACCGAATAAGTACAAAAGTCAAGTCCTGTACACCACATGCTGCTGCTATCCACCTAGTATAATCTCATCACACAGGTAAATACAGTGGGTTGTAGCTTAAAACAGAGGAAATTGTTAGCAAAATGACACATTTAATATAAGTTTTGCTAACTGGTATCATAAACATGGTTTATTGTCCCAGAGCGGATACTCAGACTTTAAAGCTGAAGTCAAAAGCGCCTTTATAGTTTCCCTTGGTGTGGTTATTGTGGTTGCCATGGTCACACGGCGAGCTGCGGTGGCAAGTTGGAAAAAATTGTGTTTAACATTGAAAACAATGGAGGTGGCATCGGCAACTGCTCGCTGTCTGAAAGCACCTTAAAGGTTATGCCCACTGGGGTCACATGACCTATTTAATAACCCAGTAGCTAATATAGTCAAATTAAAATATCTATCAGCTACTCTATACTGTAATGTAAGAGTCTCTCTGCCTTTTACTATGCTAAACATGAGGAATTACAGCCCAGTGCCGTGACGCACAAGTATGCATCTTCTGCAGAGGATCTGACATACATTTTCAAGAGTGGGAGGCTTTTCGTGATTAGAGAGGTAACCAGGGTCTGACAGAAAAGAAAAAAAAAAGAAGGTAATACATTTTTCACTCAGTATCTCTTGCTTAAAGCAGGGGATTACACAAGCGTGAATGCAAATGCTAAATCTTAAGGTGAGCATGTAATTTAGTAAAACATTTATTTCAGCCTACGTACAATGTGGCAAACTGCAGACATGACAAGAATATGGTTACTCATCTGTGTGTGTGTGTGTGTGTGAGAGAGAAAGAAAGAAAGCGAGGCACACTGCGAGTGACGGTGATTTTAGTATGCAGAAAGTGGTCCAAGTGTGAGGAGGCGAGTGGGAGGAAGAGGAATTCTCAGGACGGCACACTACCAAGCTCAAAAATAAACACTGAAACTGAACCCTCTGAAATGCCAGAGCTTCAAGCCTGTAATGTCCACTTACTGCTAGGCAAAATGCAAAGGCAGCTTATGAAGTATGTTTATCACTACCTCTGATACTATGGTGGTCTGTTCCTGTCACAAAATGGCAAGTTTTAAGTCCAGCAGTGTTCATTTCACAGAATTTTTATATTTACCATAGGGTTCTAACAAACAGCCTTTAAATTTGGTCAGATTTTAAGTGACTATGTAACTTTTGATGAACATATTGTAGTGTAACATTGTAAAGGGTACAGAAGAGTCAGAAATACCAAACCAAGTACAGCCATAGCAGCAAAATCCATGTGTATACTGAACTGAGCAAGGGTGTGTTTTATTGTTTATGGATTCGACTTTTCATTTGTAGGAGGAAATATGTGTTATTTCTTCTTTCAAAAGTTACGTTGTCTTGCTAAGTCGTGGAACCCAGAATCACTTGGCCTGTGACATCAACGGCTTAATTTCCTTTTCACTAGAAGCTCCTGTTGGATTGAGGCATGGGAATATTTAAGCAACTAGTCATTTAAATTGAAATCTCATGCTAGCTGACCTTAAAAACGCTAGCTGTGTAAGCTAAAATTGGTGTCTTTAGTAAGCTTTGCCAAACAAAGCCCTGACTCCACTATAGTGAGTGTCTTTGAGTGCACTGGAAAAGAGAGTCACAACCAACTCCTGAAGCCTCGTCAGTTGGCCTGGCGTTATCTGTGCATCGTTGCTACCTCTGCGCCTGCTTTTCATATCTCTTTCTCTTTTCATCTTTGTCATTCATTCACTTGTCATGTCTCTTTCTAGCTGGCTGCCTCTCATCTTTTCTTTTTAGACTTGTTGTTCAGGTGATTATGTAACTGTTGTTTAATTGTCAGTATTATTAAAATGAAATTCCTGTTTGTAGTTCGATCTCTGCTTGGATTAATTAGCTTATACTGCCCTGGCTTGACAGCTACAGGCCACCATAAATAAAGGTGACATTCTGGTGACAAATTGTATTACAAAAGGTCGATGGAGGTGAAATGACTCAAACTGCCTTTTAAAGTACAACTGAAGGCGATTAAATCATTGGTTTGTGGTGTAATAGTCATTGTATGATCATGAGTGTTTGCTTGGCTGATGTCCATCGCCCCTGTGCTGGCCTCCTGTTTAAAACAGTGAATCCCTGAGCGGCTGTGTGGTCATCAGAGAAAGGAGGGATGGACTGGAGATTTGATACGCCTTGCTCAGGGGACGAACATCCCAGGCTTGTACGGAATCCAGAACCTTTGACATCTCATCGTATTTTAGCTCACTTTTTGGGAAAACTACGGATATCAGATCCAAGCTTACATAATGCTTCTCATAACACGAGTCCTGGCTTCGCTCAGGTTATCATCTGTCACCTGTTGACCTGCAGATGAGATGAGGGGGGGCGGCTGACAGAGGGAGTAGTGATTTAACTCATTAGTAGAAGGAGGAGGATGTATTGGTACCAGGAGAGTGCCGTCACAAAGCTCCAGGCCATGCATCGCTCTAAACCTGCTATGCTGCACTTGACAAAGCTCCTCTATGCACAACAAAATACCCACAGCAGGGCGGGATCCGTTTCACTCAATGGCGTGATCCTCAATCCCAAGCCGAGCATACACACACACACACACACACACACACACACACACATCACGCTAATCCTCAGCAACTGACCTGGTTCACAGTGCAAGCATGTACAAGTTTGCTCCTGTCGCCCGGAGCACTTGGGAACTTGCGTTGTTGCAGAGCAATATTAAATCTCAGGGTCAAAGTTTACTGCTGGGCCTCTAATCTTACTTTCAGAGGGCTTTGGAAAAACAAGCGCTGCTCATTTCCCCTTGTAAATGGGCTGCTTTAACCCAGCTGCCTAATAGCAGCCAACTAGGTCTCTGCACAGGAACGCAGCCAGGTCACTGCTTGGTGCCCAGGTACAGGGAAAACTGACTGGATGTCTCTAACCTGATCAGAACAAAGTTAGGCGGGCCAAAGGCACCATGGAGGATTTCACACTTATTTATTTGAATACATACCACAAAAATCAGCAAGTACTCAAATGGTAGCCAAGGAAGACCTAAATGCATTCCAGGTCTCTCTAACATACCACCACCAAAATGAAGGGAAAGCCAGACACTAAGAAAACGTAACCAGAAACTACAGACGTCTGTTCTTAGAGCACCATCATGCTCTTGAATATTTTGATTTAAATTTGTCATATAAAGAGAGACAACCTCCAATAACCCAATTTCCTTTAACCTAATTGTGATTCATCCAGTGGAGTGCCTCCGAGTGGTTATGGGTCAGGGCCAAGAAAACAAGAGCAAAACGCTTTGAACTCAACTACGGGTCTTAAAATTGGGAAGATTCAGGCCTGTCGCTTTTGATGTTGACGGTGAGAATTACAGGGTTTCTCCCTCGCCACATTAGCATTTCAACCCCATGCCTTTTTGTTTTCCACGTCTCTGTGTTTTAACTAGGCTTGGTGACGAGCAGAAGTGCAGCTTTTAGTTTGAGGTGATAGATAGAAATAGACGTTAAATTAAAGAATGAACCAGGATTGGAAGATCAAATTATGATATTTGAGAAGTGTCCTGTACACATTCACATTATACCTCTAAACTGATGCAATGTAGTGCCAAATGTAGTGTCTGTTTTAACATATTTGGACCACCTGACATGTTTGCTTTAACATTAGCCTGTACTTTAAGCCATTCATGGAAAAATTACAATAGAAACTAAGGTTGGATTACTTCAAACCATTCAGGCTTCCATCACACATCTTGAAAGTCTGGACTTTCCAGTTAAGGAAGTCCAGGAAAACATATATATTTTTCATCACAGTTCTAACAGGCAGTATAAGTAAATTTGACCCAGATAAATGAATGTTACAAGCTGTGACATTTGTGCTCTGCATCCAACCAGTGTTTCGGAAGTGTTTCCATCAGAGGACCGAGGTATCACGAGCATTCAAAGCACACCTCGAGCTAAGCCGGGACCTTGGAAATTGGATTTGTGGGGCTCACAACTTATCACTGCGCCCATTGAAATCAGTTCCACATTCTACACTGGCAAGTCTCAGCGGGTGCCAACACCATGAGCTCTGAAGGACTGTGAAAGGCATTGCATGAGCGTTTGTGGAAGCAGCATTTTCACTCACTCCAACTGGATCACTTGGCTGAAGACACTCCCAAAGGCCTGGCTGATCAGGGGTTACAAAAGAGCATGACACATAGAGTGACCATTTTGGGTCCTCACGTTACAATATCTGTGTCCCATTTCACAAGTTTCCTCTTATAAAAGGTGGGGTCCTCAGAAGTCCAGTGGGCTAAACCTGCACCTCCTCCCCTCTAAGTCTCTACAGAGGATTCACCAAAGCATCATCGTCGGTTCCCGCCCATGTCAGAACTAAAAGAAGTGACTTACACCTACAAAAATACACAGCTTGTGTTCTCCAAATTTGGGCAAAGAAGCCTCATTTTGGCTGCATTTGGAGGAGGAAGGAAAGCCTTGTAGCGTGGTGATGATGTAATGAGTAAATAGGACACTGCTAGTGAAAATGCAGATTAAAGGCACAGTATGTCCTTCATGTCAAGTATTTCTTGTTGCGATGGGATCATTCAAAAGTTTAAACCAACAGGAGATCAGTTAAGGAGAGGAAGGCAATTTTATCTCATGGGAAGAGTTATATGGGCAAGACGGTTCAAAAATATGTTGTATTATTGGTTATTAAGGGTTTATATTTTCACCTATTTATACAGTATTAGGTCATAATTACAAGGAGTAGTTCAATAGTTGGGTATGCTTATTTGTTTCGTGCCGAGAGTCAGATGAGAAGATTGATACCACTCTCATGACTGTATGTTGACTTTGAAGCTACAGCCAGCAGCCAGTTAGCTTAGCTTAGCTTAGCATAAAGACTGGAAACAGGGGGAAACAGCTAGCCTGGCCTCCAAAGCTCACCAATTAAAGCGTTATATTTCGTTTGTTTAATTCGTACAAAAACCTAAGCATAAAAGATAGATTATCTTAGTCTAGTTTAGCTCTAGCTTCATATTTACCATACAGACATGAGAGTGGTGTCAATTTTCTCTCTGCAACGAAAGTCAAGTAGCACATTGTCAAACTACTCCTTTTAAAGGACACGATGGTACCTGTGAGGATAATGAATGATATTTAATCATAAAATTACAAAAAATATTTCTTAATGTGATTTTGTATGTGTATTTAACATAAAAAAGGTCTTTCATTTCATTGTGACATCAGAGCATCAATAAGAGATGTGTAATCTATCATTATCAGCCTCTACTGGTGAGCAGTAGTAAATGCAACATCATTAAAAGTGACTTCTGAGTGTGTATGTGTGTATAGGGGCGTTGCTGCAGAAACTTCCCTTGTAACATGTTTGTCGACACTAGGCGACAGGGCGAATACAGGGGCTACACACAGTGTGTGTGTGTGTGTGCTCAGTTTAGACTGAGAGATTATTGTTCAATTCTGTGTCAGGGTTTTAGAGAGCCTCATGATGGTTTTTGGGTCAAATGATATTGAAGCAAAATATCAGCTGCGCTCAAAAAGACTACCAGCTTCTGCCTTTGCAAATGTGATTGAATGTGTGTGTTCTTGGGCTATATGTGGCTTTAAGTGAGAGGTTATCAGTCGAAGAAACTCATGTCGCCCAACACACAGCTTCTTCCTCACAAGAAATCAGCTGACCTCCTGTCCCATCTCAAACATTTCACTCCCAAAACAGCCTGCAGGGTAGATCAGATAATCTGAGAGTCTTTACCAGTGTTATCTAAAAACAGAGGCCAGGTTGGACTGGCGTTCCAGACTAAGCCAGATCCTAAATTCATATTATTCTGGGGAGTCAGAGAAAGCATAACCAGGCAGTAAAACAAGCTATGTGAACGCCCCTCGTCCCCAGTGTTTTTGAACCAGAGGCCAAGCATATCTGAGTTACAACCTGGTGGCTGTCTGACAGAGAAACACCAGAGTGTGCACATAAGTAAGCACAATTTGAAACATATAAGCTGACTGTGGCTCCTGTTATCAACTGCTGTCAATTCACACCACTCATACTTCACCTTTGTGCCACACAAAAAACATTCCCGTTGCTTGAAAAGAAAAAGTAAGAAAAAATAATATGATAAAATCAAAACTTCATTGATTTGGGATGAAAAGCATGGAAATGTTAGGGAACCCTTGATTTAGTGTAACAGCCATTACTTTAAGAAGCATCACTGGTGTCTTTCACTGACCAAAAACTACAGAAGTTTGTTATATTACAATATAGTTCAATTAAATTGTGAAAAAAACACCTGACTCCTAGTAGCCTAATGCTGGCGAGAGTCATAATACATTCTAATAGTTCTGGAAAATGACACAAGCAGAAGTAGTAGTTCTGGCGTAAACATTTAACTGAAAGTAAAAAGTCCCCATAGATCTTAATAGCAAGTTATGTTTCCTATATACTCAAAAAGAGGGATTTAGCTGAAATCATGCTTTACTAAATGACGTGCAAACAGTAAACTGATTGCAGATCAGTCCTCTCTCCTGTATTGACTGTCAGGCAGCACTTTTATCCCAACATCTGCTTCTTAAAATGAAAAAACGCTCATTTACAGCAGTAAAAGGGTCGATATAATCCGTTACTTACCTATGTCGGAGTTGCAGAAGGCGTCTTGCGGGTGCGTCAGAGCGCATGAGCAGCCCTCCGTCAGCTGGTTAACCTGCAGGCTGCTGAAGACAAACAGCAGGCTGATCAGGTGCTGGTACACTGACTGCATTTCTTCAAACTTTTTCACTCCTCTCTGCTGCTGGAATAAAGCGTATGGAGTCCGTCTGGATCCGCTCCGGCTGCTGTAGTAGTAGGCTGCGTGTAATGTCCAAGTCTCCGCTCTGGTTGCTTCTCGACTCGCTTGAGCGTTTACCCCTGATCCTGGAGAGGCGCACAGCCGTACATATAGCGCGCCGGAGAGACGTTCACGCCCCTCTCCACCTCTGCAGCTCGCGGGCGGGGCGGCCAATCAGCGACCGGTGATGCCATTAGGAATCACAGACACGATGACATACTGGAACTTTACTCGGTGTCGTCTTATTTTCCCAAACTGACAAAAAAAAACAACAACAAAAAAACCCGGATAGAGATACATTACGTTTTAAAGGTGTAAGGCTGGCTAAAACATGTTTATGCATATTTAAACTTCACCATGCTTGGTCTTATTTTCCTACACAGTGAGAGTTAAACTGAAAATTTGCTGAGAAAGGTGTGAGACAGGCAACAGCAAGATTTATAGAAAAATAAACATTACGGTTGGCTGGAAAAATAATGCATGTGTTTTGGTACTTTCTCCCTCTGCAGTATAAATAACTTTAATTAGATCTTAAAATGGACATTAAACTGATATTACAAATATAGAAATAGGTCACACATAGGTCACATGATTGGCTAGCAATTGAAATTGACCTTTATCACAGGTGTCCTTCCTATAAATAAAGATAGATAGCAACAATATACCAATCACATCTGTACCAGACTGTCCATGAAATACAGTATATCTGTATTATATATACTGATTTTATACTTTTTATATATTTTAGAGCTGCAACTAACGATCGTTTTCATTATGGAGTAATCAGCCAGATATGTTCTTGATTAATTGATGAATTGTTGTTTAATAGGTGACTTAAAGGATTAATTGATTATCACTTTAGTTGCTGATTAAATTTCTGTTGATCAACTAATTGGTTAATTGACCAACTGTGTGAGCTCTAATATATTTTGAACCCTGGAAACACATTTCCCCCCAGCTATAAACGAAATAATACTAAAGAGTGGCTGCTTTATCCTTTTTTTTTTTGTTGAAAGCATTTTCCTTTTGCTCACTTCTTAGTCAGAGTCTCACTTAGTCATCCTGCCCACCCCCGGACGCCCCCTTAATAAGTAATACTTACGGTTTATTGAATGCAGGGTGCAGCCAGATTCCTTCAGTCTGCAGCAGCAATCAGAATCAACCAGATGACTGTTTATCTCTAAACCGTTAGAAACAATAGCTATGAATGTAAATGAAGGCTCCAGCTTTCTTTGACATTTCTTGACATTTCAGTGCTACCTGTGGCTGATGATTATAGACTTGCAGGCAGCCCTTGCAGCCTCATTTAGTCGGATTTTATTCTGAAATGGATTCACTCAAGTTACTTTCAGGGCACGATCAGTCAAATTAGCCAATTAAACCCTCTTTTCTCTCCTTCCTGACTGTGTTCATGGATCTGAGTGGAGCTGCCTTATCGCTGCAGAGGTTTATCTGCAGAGACAACGGAGCTATGTTAAGGGTTGACGCTAGTCACAGTTATATAACCAAGCCATAAATAGTCAGGTCGGGGAACTCTGACCCTTAATGTGCCTTCATTAAGAGTTATCTCAGTTTAAAGAACCTGCATGGCCAGATATGGACTTTATTTTGTACTTGGAAATGATAAGCTTGTGCTTCAAATTTCTGTTTTAAAAGTGAGTTTAATTTCAAAATAACAGCTAGAAAGGGTGACTGCTTTTCTCATAAATTTGATATTAAGAAGAAGATATTGTTTATTGGCCAGTTAATGAGACTATTTTGTCCTCGTTTTACGATTTGCTTGAGCTTATAAGCAAACAGGATATATTGTTTTGGACTAGAATAATACACAGGAACTGTCATGAATGATTTCACAGCTTCCATTCACCCATCACCCACGACTCAGACTCACATCAAGAATTCATCATCCATTGTGTTTTTGTCCTTTCACTATTACCCAGAAAATAAGCCAGTGATTGTTCAGCTGTGCGTTCAGGTACAGTACATCAACACATTTCTGGTTTCAGTCCAGCAGATGGGAATGACAGGACATTTACCATCTGTGGAAATTCAACATCACCCTCATGGAAGTCAGCCAGAGTAGGTTGGACGTCTCAACAGACATCAGCTGAAACATGTCAGCAGCTTAGCTGTCGTTAACCATTGATAATGCCCGGTCAGGTATTATTTCAGCCTCCCACCTGAAGTCTGAACCAACAGATTTGTGACATTCCTTAGTTAGACACTGGATCGGCATGTGTGACAAGTGGATTTACATTTTGTATGCCCAAATGAGGTGATGAAATCCAAAAGGTTCTGACCCACAGGGAGGCTGGGTAAAGGAGTGATTCATTTGGGCAATATTACGTATGACTTCACTCATACATAAAGAGGTAAAACAGCCCCGCATTCCTAACAATTATCCCAAAGATAACTAATGGCCAAGAGAAGGAAACAGGCCTAATAAGGGATTACGTTACTGCATCAATAGTTTTAAAGGGAAGTCCACCCTTTAACACTCATTATTGAAACTAAAGAAGAAGAGGTGCGGATAAGATGCTATGGATCTTTTCATCTAACTCTCTGAAAGAAATCGATTAAGTGTATTTCCCAAAATGTCAAACTACACACTCCTTTAACAGATTTTGGTGACTGTATGGGTCTACTGACATGTTTCTTCCAATTAATTATTGGAAGTGTAGTCTATGCGTAGTCTGTCCAGTAGCTATAGTGTGGTAGTGTAGTCGAATAGCCGATCATATACAGTTTGATCAGTGACGTTAAACATCAACACCTTAATCAGCAAATCTCTGTATCAGTTCTTCAGAATTAAAGACGAATGGCTTTTGTCTTGAGCTGCCATTTTTCACAGATTCTCAACTATCATACAGGGAAAAATCCATCATGACATAGACTTAGATTTGTACATCCACAAGAGCAGAAAATAGGCCACAAGCCAGTGAAGCTACATATCATTGTAAGATGTGTTTTTGGACACTACGTCACTTCATTTTGTTCAGTGATTGATTGTTTATTGGTTACATGTTTAGTCCCTTCGGAGTCTGCCAGTGATAAAGAGCCATAAATGAACTTGAACTTGCAAAGAAAGCAACAAGTTCTGCCTCATCCTCTGGTTTCCGTCAACAGGTCTTCTTGGTAATGTAGGAAGTTGCAAACTGAAGTAGAAGTTTACGAGGCTGGTTGATGGAAAGGGCTTCACATAAATAAACATAAAGGCAAACCAAAGTGCAGCACTTCATCACAAAATATTTCTTGGAATGTAGCAAGTATCAAAAAATGATTTATTATGTGTAAGAGTATATGAGGGTGAATTTTCCTTTAAGAATGAACAGTTGAATAGGGAGAGCTGCTCACCATATGTGTGTGGGATCAATGTGTCTTCTTGGCTTGCAGCTGTCCTCACAGGATAGTTTAGACTGCAATAAGACAGATGAAGCCTACTTCTATGTCTCAGCCCAACAACAAGGTCACTATGTTTGAATATTGTAGCAAAATCGTGGGCCACTTATATGCAAAACTGCATGCTCTAGTTTAACTTTACTGTCAGAAATGGGACAAGATAAAACGGAATAGAGTCTCCAGAATTTTCTGGTTATGTGTGTCTCTCACAGCTTGTAAATATGACTTGAGCCACGCAACTGAAAAAAAACAAAAAAACTCAGGACCCTGTGGAAATGATGTCGCCAAACTAGGCCAACATACTGTAAGCGTAATGCAGAGCAAAGTGCATTTCATCTGAAAAATTCCAATTATAAAAAAAGGCCTGTTATGAGGCTGGCCGGCCGCTGGGGGAGCAGACAACAACATTGTGTACCGGAGGTCTTTAAGGCCTGCGTGGTTCTGGATTGACAAAAGAGAACAGAGCGGTGACTCAGAGGAAATACCTTTCATCCGACTGACAAACCACTAAAGAGACACAGGAAGAAGCGAAACTTAGGTCCTGAGGAGGACTTGGCGATGGATCTTTCTCCAACTTCTTGGGTGGCTGATTTGACAGAGAGGAAACACGTGTAGTCCACTGAATGGAATACTGACGGTTACTATTAATATCTGACAAGGTGCTTTTAAATAAGATTATGGGTAGGATGGGGATATTACATAAAATAATCAGTACAGGATTTTCCCAGAGCATTCAGTAAGGTTGAATCTTATCATATTGAAGTATTTTTCTCACAGTTATCAGTGTATAAACAATAGGTTCCATTCTGATATATGTATAAAAGAACAAATAACAGTAAAAATAAAGACAGTTTATCATCAAGTTAATACCTCCAGATTTGGCATGACCACCAATAAATCACGCTTTTTTTGGCCTGAGTTTTTTAGTGAAAAGCTTGAATTTAAAGCAGCATTAATTGTTTGTTTCTCCATTTATTTGGCCGCTAGGGGCAGTGCTACAAGTGAGTAAACTGTTGCCTATTTACACATCCCTTTTTGAGTTGTAAGTTCAACAGTTATTCTAGTCGTAACTCTTTTTTGGTCTCTACCGACTCCTGAGGAAATATCTGACTCTTTAGCTCCTAAATGCTCCACTATGTTCACCAGCTGAAGTTGCTAACTTTGTCTGCTGTTTAGTGCTGCGTAGGTAGTGCATTGTGGGTTTATCCGAGTTGCCTGATGCTGCCATTAAAACTGCAACTTTAATGTAATTTTGCATTAGCTTTTTTAGGTTCCCACAGACAAGTTAAAGTGACAATAGACAACTTTTTTGCTTTAGCTTATCATTATGAAGTAAATGTTGATTGCACAGTGTAATGGCTATAAAATAATGACACCATTGGCGTTTAGACTGGTTTCCTATAAGCCTCGCTTTCACTGTGCAATTCTGTCTGCCCCCGGGTACGATCTGCCGGGGAAAAGAAGGCTTGATTTACGGCACAAAGGAAGCGGCTCAACCATTGCACAGCACAACCAAAACAGAAGAGGAATAGGGCTTTTATTTTCTGGTAGCGATTGGTAGCTATCCCAAGCTAGCAGAAATGACAGACAGTGGAACAACCGGAGTAACTGAGAAGAGGGAGAGTGATAAAAAATGAGGAAAAACAAGAGTGAACCTCGGAGTGGCATTCACTGGAAGGAGAGAACTGTGGGACTCAAGAGGGTTCCAAACGGACTACCGGGTGTTTTACTCTGCCTCTATCACAGCACTGAGATTGGGGATTGTTACGGTTATTTCTTGCTTTGCACCAGCCAGACTACTGTCCAAAACTCTATGACTAGCAGCCAGAAAATGAACCAATTCAATTCAGTTTTATTTATACAGCGCCAAATCATAACAGAAGTTATCTCAGGGCGCTATAGAGCAGGTCTAGACTGTCACATTACTCTTCATATTATTATTTACAGAGACCCAACGATTTCCACCATGAGCAGCACTGTTTTCTTCTACTCCCCCCTCCACCCTTACGCCAACTCGTTGTAGTCACATACACTCAAACTATGTTATTACTCAATATAAAATTATCACAATTGCACTTTACCTCTTCTTGGTAGTAGCTAGGCTCTGAGGGAAACTGAAAACGATCCGCTTCACTTTGCGACAGCGGCACCAACAATAATACCACATGGAAACGCTTGGGGGGGTAAACACCGAAAAGTTGTCTATTGACACTTTTTAATAAGAAAGGAAAGACATTTTTGGGGTTCCTTTACTGGGCATAATTTTGTCGTCTTATCTTTATACAGCTAAGAACAAATTAAGTTGAATAGCTCATAAATTTCTGGCCTCAGTACTGTTATTTGGTGCCAAAACAATACTTTTATTAATTGCTCAGAATTTTTTTAAGTTTAAACACTGAAAACGCAAGGTTTGGTGGTGTTAGCGAGCCTGCTTACCCAACACACCAGCGGACAAGTTTACCTTGTAACTTCACTCATCTCCTTTCTGAATTTCTAGGAAAGTAGCGTAAACCAAGAAACACCAGAAAGGACACAAGTGCTGTCAGACTTCATTTGGTTTGGAGTGACGTGACATGAGATACCCTTACCTAGCTATCATTGTTGCTTTAATCTGAACAATGGAGGGTCAATTGAAATGAACTCAAAGTTCAGTATCTGAGAGCTGGCAGTACAGTGAGATATTGGTTGTTTGAGTGGCGTTCTAGTCTCCACCCTCCCAGTTGAATAGGAAGTGATAGCAAGGCCTGGTGGTGCTTTCGTTAGCCGCTCAGTCCGTCCACCCCACTGAACATTTCAACAGATGCTCACCAGTTTCCAACTCCTGCACATCTGTCATCTGATGTGGAGTTAAGACATCAGAGAAGGGAACACAAACATGGCCCTGACCCATGATCCGGCTCACAATGGGACTCCCCCTGCAATAAAATATGATGAACGGTCAGTCAGTAACTTCCTACTCAGGCGGGCCAAATGCAACCACAGCGCTCGCTGCTCAGACGCAGGGTCCCCTCTTGTATTCTACTGTACATATTTGGTGTGTGCGCGGTCAGGAAACCCCACAAAATGACTACGTTGTAGTACGGCATGAGACACCAGGCCTAACCACAAACACGGGCATATGACAGTATGGAAATAGCTTTGAGGAATTCCTTAAGGTTGAGGGAATGCCTAAACTGGGTCCGATGCTGAGCACACTAAAAACAAAATGGCTGTTAGCTTTAGTCTTATAATGCTTTTGCCATGCACTCCCAAACTAGGTCATCCTAGCAATAACAATTTAATGGACTTAAATATTGTGTATTATCAGTGGGTTTAATGACTATAATGTAAGAGTTGTCACTCAAAGTGACAAACCCACAGAGAATTATCATCTGACTCTGCACTTCCACTCAGTTCTATGGAGCGATTTAGTGTCTTTCAGCTCATTGTTTTGGTTTTATGTCCCGCAACTTTACTGTTTTGGTTTTGTACACCCCTCCAGCTAGCACAAGAAACCTGTGTACAAGTGTACCACTCATCAGCAGAAACACCAAAGGAAGCTGACATTTACATTATTGGCCACACTGTTTGATTGACAGGCGATCACTGGGAATGCAGTATAAGCAGTGATGGGCTCTTAGAAAGATTGGAACTGAAAGAAAAAACGGTTTCTCAGATAACCACTTAAACTGTTTTGAGAAAGAACTACAAACTAAGAAGTGTGTTTACCCATACTGCTTCTCTATAAACCAGTGTGTTATTCCTTCTTAGTATCATTGCTTTGGGTCTAGAAAAGCGCTTTACAAATAAAATGTATTATTATCGTAGTGTGCCCTTTTAATTTGCCTCAAGTAGAGTTCATTTGGGAGACACAGTAAATCATACCAGTGTTTCTTCTGCTCAGAAAACTGTAAAAAGCCAGGGTTTCCCAGAAAGCTGAGCAGCGGAGAGAAGGTGTGTGTGTGGGAGGAGGAGAGAGAAAGTTGATTTAGGGAAGATGGTCCAGGGAGAACCAGTAAGTCACCAGAAGAGTCAGAGGTCAGTGTACACAGGGTGCTGACGTCACACACTGGGAGGGTGGAGGGACTCGGGCCGTGTTAAATTTAGAGATTACATCACACTATCAGGACACCCCTGTCAGTTTTTTCCTCTTGTCTAAGTATATTTTATTGCAAAACCAGTTGAGAGTTATGTTATCTACCCATTATGTTTGGCAGGAAACTGAGGCAATTAATGAGTCACTGTTTTAGAAATGAGTCATTTGACCTTTGCTTCAAGAAGAGCTATTGTTTTGAGAATAGTATCTCTTTAGTGTCTCTGTGGGACGTGGAAAATGCCACAAAAATGACTCTTTATCATTAATCATTTCAACAAAAAACAAAATAATCATGTGGACCTGTGGATAATCACTTAATTCAAGCAATATTTGTGAGACATATTTTACTCAAGCTCTTACAGTACATTCACTATGCTCAACCAGTCTTGTTGCACTGCATTATGTTCTATTCTTTTTTACAGTAGCATAGTACTGTAGAGAGAAATCAGCCTCTTTGCCTCTTCTACAATAGATGTTGATGTTTTAAAGCTGCACTAATTAATATTTTTGATATCAACTATGGGTCAAATGACCATGTCTAAAGTGAAAGGTGTTACTTGTAGTAACCCTCAGTTCTACGGACCATTTTAGCATCTTTCAGCGTATTGTTTTGGTTTTACATACGGCAGTTTTACTGTGTTGGTTTAGTCTTACCCTTCTGTAGGGAGCTATTTTCAGCAAAAAGTAGACAAAGTTTGCAACTAGCTGGTGAACATAGTGGAGCATTTAGTAGTTAAAGAGCCGAATATTTCCCTCCGGAGTTGGTGAAGAGAAAAACAGAACTAAAAGAAGAGTGAATATTGGGGGGAAAAAATGAATGCAGGTTTAAGATCAGTGGTTGGCAACCTTTTTGGCTTGTGACCCTTTTAAATTAAGCAATGTCCACTTGTGATACTTGATCACAGGTTTTGACCTTAGCGTAGATGTGATTTTTCCTTCTCAGATAGTTTAATTTGAAAGAGTTTAACAAGAAAAACAAAAGAAAACTTGAAGATAAAATGTAAGAAAATTTGATGAATGAATTTTGTGTAACAGAAATATACTGAATGTTTTTTTTCTTGTCCTTTTAATTATCTTTTGACCCCTTTAATTTATCTAGGGAACCTTTGGGGGGTCTCATCCCCTAGGTTGGGAACCAGGTTTTTGCTAAATAAATATCTGGACATGACATCATTAATGTCTGCATTTGCTAAGTTGTCCACAAGAAGAAAATAAAATCCACCAGTCTCACTGGAGAGATCCCACATACCAATATTTGTTTTGAGCTATGACAAATTGCTGTTGGGCGTTTTCCCTTTATAAGCTCTTCTTTCGATGGCTCAGTGTGTCTGTGGGTAGTGATGAACCTTCCCCTGGCTGAGACCAGAGGGTGTGGGCTTTGTTGACCATAGTTGACCATGATTTGCTGGACAAACCACAGCAGGAGGTAAGTCATCCCACATTTATTTTTATGGCTGGAATCCCCCATTAACCAGACAGGAGACTCTAAACAAACATTTATGCACAGCATGGAAACACAGTCACATAACGCAATAATTTTTCTAGCTGAAATTCATAATGGTGTTTACATAGCTCACAATAACAGCGTCTTGGTAAACTTAAAGAGGGGATCTCCTCCCGTTATCCAAGTCATACCACAAACACTCGACCTTCTTTGTTTCTCCTGGAATTGTTCTTTCATTTAGAAACAGGTACCTTTGTTGAACTAATGTCAATACCCCCAAAAATGTGTTTTATCTCAACACAGTCCCTTCTCTATTTAGTGTAATGTAGTGGTTATTTCATGTCAACATTTCTGTAGAGCAGTGGTTCCCAACCTGAGGGTTGGGACCTCCAGAAGAGGTCACAAGATGAATCTAAGGGGTCCCAAGATTATTACTTCAGTAGGAAAAAAAGAAAAACAAAATGATGCTACACAAAATTATTATTATTATTATTAAGTAGCTTAATACTGTATATTTCAGGCCTCAGTGTCAAATTTGCGTGTTCAAATGAAAAATTCTAAAAAGGAACAAAATAATCTTTGTTAGTTATCAGGAACTTTTTACTATTTAAAAAGCTTTAAAAGTTTGCATTTACCCTACGGCTCATAACTAACTCCTAAATCATGAGGAATAGAAGCAGAAATGGTCTGTATTCCTTGGTTCAAGATAATAATAATAATGATCTATACGTATATAAACATTTCATAATGATAAGTAACATGATACATTTAAATGAACATAACTCTGTTTTGTGTTTTATAAGTCATCCTTGTATTAGTTATCCAAAAGTCATGGCTGCCATCAGCTGATTAGCATGATTATCACCATGTGTATTTTGATGTAAATCCAGATGGAGATTATACATTAAACATTTTGTTATTAAAATATATTTAGAGGATGGTATAGTCTGATTGCTTTCTAGTTATGTATGATAACTAATTGTATGTATCACAGTCATTGCTTTTCCATTGCTGTAGTGTATTACAGAGTACCACCCATTCCTGCTGCTTGCACAGCTGGTATAAATACAAAATAGGTTTGCCACATCCAGCTGTTCCAAAACATCTTCCTCCTTGATGTTTCTCCTCTCTCCTCCCTATGTACCGGGTCTTAATTGAAAACAGTGGTAGTGCTGACATTTGGGCTGAGCCCTGCCTTTCCTTCCTCCGCTGTCAAAAAAAGTTGCTGACGCCTCATGTATCCTTCCATTCACTGCGCCTTATCAGTATCAGAGAGCAGGAAACATTTCCTAATATATCCTAATGTCATGTTGTGATATTTGAGTGAGTGTGCCGGCATTATCTGTTTCAGCCATGCCCTTTTGAGTTTAGAAATCCAGAATGCAGCTTCCATGTTTGCACCTGTTGCATTATAGGCCCCCTCTCAGACTAAATTGAGACAATAGCGCCACCCGACACCCCCCCATCTACTCTAATGTCCAAAAAAGATTGACAGTGCTACATGAAAAAAGTTATTAATGGATTATCATATCATTATTTTAGGCTACCACAGGATTATTTTGATACTGAAGAAAACGTAAAAATGTGATGATTTTCAGGCAAGTTCTGGAGTTATAAGGAGCATCTTTTTTCTATGATTTCTAAGTGGATTTATGGATGTTTATTCGTGATGGACAGAGATAATGATATCCTTGGGAAGAGTAAGTACTTTATATAGTCCTCCCAATCCTTTGAACAAGGGTAGTGCCGTTAGGCTGCGGCGGTGAGGACCGCAGGGGATGGCGAAAAAAAAATGCAGCAGCCCTGCAGAGAAAAGTTAAAACGGAATCAACTTTTGGAGAAACACGACCGACGTCACGCTGTAGTGGCCAATCATGACACCCAGGTGAATAAGAACATTGTTTACCATGCTACTGTGAAGATGGAAGAGAGACTGATCGATCGCCGCCGTGATGACTGTACATCAGCTGTACAACCCTGCCACGAGGGAGTTCAAAGACCTTAATCGCAGTGCAGTCGCTTGGTGTTTTATCGCTCTTCAACTTGGGATTGCTACAATCAGCATGGCCATGTAGTGACACTCCGACACTGCCACACAACCCTGGGCTAATTGCCGCAACGCCTGATTTGGTCTGGATTCGGCCTAAGTCACACTGAATCTAAAAATATGTGTGTCTGTGCATTCAGATTTGAGTTATGACTCAGAAGGAGCAAATTGCGGCATTTGGGCTCTATGGGTTTTAAAGTACCTTGATACAGCCATGCTTTCTACTCATGCAGTGTCTCACGTGAGGTATCTCCGTCTGCACACCCACTTAAACTCTCGCCCACCCCCATGGGGAGGCGTGCCTCACACTTTGTAAACCTCTGTTCTAAACATATAAACATGTTCCACCATTTAGATATCCTTGGCTGTGGTTTTGGCTTTCGAAATGTATAAGCTCTAGAGAGAATGAATGATTTTAACCCCTGGCTCTGGATTACACGGTTTACAGGTGAAGTAAATTGAATGGGTTCAGTGTTGAAACATTTGAACAGTTTGACTTCCCACTCCTCCTGTTGCTGCTTTTGAAAATAACTTGATACTAACTTTGTGGGATTTAATTGATGTTTTGGCGAGCTGTAATTTTCTTGACAATGTTGCATAAAGCTGTGGTAAACCACTAAGTAAAGCCCAGTGTAATGGTAGTTAAAGCAACACTCCATCTGCACCATCAAATTCAGACTCCAACATCTGCTTTATATTCTGAATGTTACAATGAAGCTGCATGTATGGAGCGTCCAGCTTCCTTCATTTAATGTATTTTCTGTGGAAACAGGATATTGGTGTGGGACATAGTGCAGGAAGGAATTATTCAAGGAAAGAATCGGTAGACATTTTCTTGGAAATCACGTGTGACAGAAAGGCGACTGAATTGTTGGACGGCAGCTGAGTGGCTTTCATGCAGGGAAAGAACTGCGAGCAATGTGTGACCCTGACCTCTGACCTCCCTGTGTGGGAATATGTGTATAGAGAAATAGGTTTGGGCAAAGGACAATGGGAAGCATCACAATTAAAATAAATTTGACCGCATAAGTCAACCTTCTGCCTGTCTGCGTACACTTTTATCTGTCACGTTGCTCACAGATGCAGGTTTGGATCCATGATTGTTTTCGCCAGCATCTCTAAGCTGAAAGGATTGAGTGAATGATTCCATTCAGTCCTTGGATCACGGAACAGGGAATCCAAAACTGCACACAGTCACCTCATTTCTGCTCAGCCTTTTCCGAGATCTAATACTGCAGGAGCCCCTGGAAAATGGCAAAGAAACATCACTTTTCCTTTTAGACTAAGAGGAATGTGGCACAGCATTGATGGTTTTTGCAGGATTGGCTCGCCTGAGGCCTGTCTGTCCTTTTTCTTCTGAAGCAGGAATGTAGGTTAGTGAATTGATTAGTACTAATAAGGCCTGTCCAGGTCCCTATTACAGCACGACCGCAGAGAAGCTGGAGTGGAATAGCTCTGCTTTAGTACAGTCTGGACATGTACTTAACACTGACTTTCAAACAAATCTGTGTTTATTTAAAATGAATGGACTGGACTCAAGTAGTGGCTGTGTTCTGTTATTAAATGATATTGGTTAACCATCTGTAATATTAACCACCTGTGAGATCACTGAAATATTACAAGCAACTCTCTCATAAGAGCAGTTTTTGTCAGAATATTTTTGAAGACAGCATAAAGGATTTATAGCTGTGAATTTCGGGGTTACCGTGTAGCTTAGGAGCCTACACCCATAGCCACCATAGCTATGCTACAAGCTACAAGCTACAGTATAGCTGCTGTGCGCTTCCTCTAACATGTAACTACACGTTGGAGCTACGGTGGCTATGGAGATGCCACGAGGTGAACTGTGATTGGTCAGCTTGGGCTGCCTGTGGTTTCTCCTACAAGAGGAGCATGTTGATAGTGAATACAATGTGAAGGAAGTTGTAGAAACACAATAAATTAAACAACGTAAACATGTCGACTACACAGCAGTAGTCTCCTATTGAGTAAAGAGACAGGGCAAGACTCCAGTTCTATATGTACATATCTATATCACAAAGTAAATGAAAGAATGTAAATACAGTTATTGAAGGGAATATAATGAAATGGGAAGCGATGGGGGTAGTCCACTAATCACAAGGTTGGCGGTTCGATCCCCAGCTCCTCCTGACCACATGTCAAAGTATCCTTGGGCAAGGCACTGAACCCTACATTGCTTCAGATTGTTAGGCAAGCACCTTGCATTGTGTGTGTGTGTAAATGGGTGAATGGGAGGCAAATTGAGTTTTGTACCTCTGGGGACCATGAATGTCTGCACAAGGTATCATGGCAATCCATGTTAAAGTTGTTGACATACTTTGGTCTGGACCAAAGTGGTGGACCGACCTACTGACCGACATTGCCATCCACGCTGCTAGCCTGGCTAAAAAGTAATAACGATTAAATTATATGCCCATGACAACAAGAGCTAAGGAACCCTTTCTGGGCACAACATCAAACACTGACCTAATATTTAATAATTATGCAGTATGTTAAGGTTTTTGGCAGTACGCTCTGCTTTTTGTTGATTTCGGTTTTGATTTAATAAGTAGATACTGCCAGCATTTTTTTAACGGCCTGTACTTGAATGAAACCTCCAGAATGAGACAGACAGTCATGGGAACTTCCACAAAACAATCAACAAGATTCTTTTTCTTGATTTTGGTCACACCCTTAGTGATATGCAACTGTTGCTTTGGTGATTTGACACTGGCTCAGCATGTAATAGAAAGCCTACTCGGTACAGATGGTTGTTTATTTAATCTAAATGGAAGTTAATTCCAAACAAATTGCTTCCGTTTCATTTTCCCAGAATGCAAAGACCCTTTCATTAGTGTTAAAAGCACAAAATTCGTAAAGATTTAGTGACTGGCTATAGATTGAACCATTATTGTATGGTAATGACTTTTGTGCGGTGTGAGTAAAGTCGCAGTTGGGTTCTGTAAAGATAAAGCATGATGCTGTACTATACATTTCTTCCTCTCCCAATCACTTAGCAAGTTGTGATGACAAAGCAGATGGCTTGACCACCAGAAGACACCACTAACCATCCCTGTCACTTCTCCATCAGCACCTCAGTGTTGTCGGGGAGCGTCCGCCCTGGAAACTTCCATCCTCAGGAATAAGTTGTGTTTTCCAGACAGCTGTCTCCCTCATGGAAATACACCAGAACAGACCCTAATGGCAGCCAGATGAGCTTACATTCCACAACAATAATTACCATGCCCCATTAGATGGTCTTTACTACACTTTAACACAATGGGCATCTACTGTTAGTTGCAGTTTTGGGCAGATGTTAGCCTAGGGGGGTTACCATGACAACTTGTAAATGTTGTCAGGTTATGGGAGCGTATCCAGTAACTACTGTATGTGTCATGCTTATGTCACTCGGCAGGCTCTCACTTAGTTTAGGAACAAAACCTTGTTTTGTAAAAAAAAAACCCAAAAAACAAGGTTTATAGTCAGGAATTTAGTCCGCTGCTGTTTTGTTTACTTGAAACTCATTTCAGTTCATCTTATATGCAAATTAGGATCAACACCTGTACATTTGTAATTTTTTATTTGAAAAAATAGTAAAACACCACAAACAAGACAATATTAACTATAATTCATACCAGATAAGGGCCAGATAAGGGCCTCATGTTGACATGAGCAGTAAAAGGTAGATGGTAGTAGATTGTTCACAATATAGTATGAAGAGTGTGGGAGATAACATTTTATTTTATATTTGAAGGTTCACAGTAATGGGCTGTTAACTTCCGATTAAAGGAATAATTTGACATTTTGGGGAATTCGCTGATTTGCTTTTTAGCTTAGCATAAAGGCTAAAACAGGGAGAAACAGATAGCCTGGCTCTGTCTAATGGTAAATAAATGTTAGACACCCCATAAAAACCTTAACTTGTCATTTTTACACTTTGGTTTTTGTACATATTAAACAAACAAGATAAATTAGGGGTGCTGGTAGGCATATTTTTAAAATATATTTATATATAATATTTATATATTGTTTGGACAGAGCCAGGATTGCTGTTTCTCCTTGTTTCTAGTCTTTATGCTAAGCTAAGGTAATCGGCTTCTGACTGTAGCCTTATATTTAGCACACAGAGAGGTATTTATCTTAACTCTGAGCAAGAAAGCGGATAAGCACAAGATGCTGAACTATTCAAATAGATATAGCTCAAACATATGCATATGCATATGTACGTATAGCATACAGTATAACTTAATAAACATAAACAGATGCTATAAACCATTTGATAGCATACAAGTGCCTTTTGATGCTCTAAATTACTGTGAAAATACAAAGTGAAGCATGCATGTTTATTGCTTGGCATCAAGAAGCAACTTTTTTGGTGGAAGAGGCAAAAACAAAATTATTACTTTACTATTTAAAACTGTTAAATTTAGTTCCTCCAATCACAGCTTACTGATGACAATAACTGGTGCCTGTAAACGTGATATGGTTACTGTCCCTTGATTCTCCAGTTATTGCTCTATATATGTTCAGACAGTTGAAACGCCACACCTCCACCGGTTAATGTGTTCAGAATGCTCATCTGCACTTCATACTGACAGTATGACAGTATAAAGTAAGGATTTCTGTTGTAGTAAATGTTTAATTCCAATGCCCACCTATCCCATTTGTATTGGTTCAAAGTGAAAGGGTAAACTCCTGCCTTCATTTGAACGACTCAAACGTTTACATGCAACACTTCCTAAGAGAGCTGAATCCATTCCTGTCAGGTGTATGAATTCAGTCAGTAACTTAGTTAGGACTTGCATGATAAACATTATTGGTCTCTTGAGGCTCACTTAATCCGCAGGCAAGGTTTGATGTGGGCAGGCAGTCTTTGATCCCACTGCGGTCGGACTCTTGAAAAGGATTCTGGGTCGGGGTCCCCTGCTCTCGTCGTCTGCCCAAACCATTGCGCTTCATGTCTTCGCCTTGATGTGGCAGGTTTGAGTGGCCATAATAAAAATTAAGAGATCATAAATGCAGGATGGATGCACCATGTGTTTTGTTGGATAATGCATGTACCCTCAAAGAATGATACAACTCCTTCTGCTCAGCAACTGAAACACTGCACTGCTCTCTACACACCTTTCTTGGAGAAGGTGGCTTTGTGTTCAATACTTACTTGGAGTTTTACATTACTTTACTATGTGAAATAAATAAATACCATTTTTATCACCCCATATAGCACAAAATGTCTATAACCTAAATGGACTAATTGGAACATAGTGGGGCCTTTAGCAGCCATATATTTCCTTCAGTAGTTGGTACCAGTAGTTTGAGACCAAAAGAGAGCTAAAAGGAGACTGAATATTGGACTTAAATTCACCAGGTGGCCAGAAACATGACTCCATATGAATGCTCCATGTCTGCTGATGTGTAAATAGGCAACTGTCTGCTAACATGTTTGCCATAACAACTTTATACAGGGATAATGTCCAAAGCTGTTGTCGTAGGTAGTTCTGCTGGCCCCAAGCAGCCAAAAAATCAATTAATGCCGCATGGCCATAGTTATCTTAATCTTAATCTTATCTAATGTTGTTGGGATTAGATTCGATTATAGCATTTAAAGCCACTTAAAAAAATCCCCAAGCTGATTGTTCCCATAATGCTTCATTTTGGCAGTTAAACAGCTTTATAGCTAGAGTTTCAGCTTAATCTCACATCTATTTCCAAATCAATTTTTAAATAAAGGTATGATCAATTTTCATCCATTTTATAATAGTAGAGATTTCAGATAGAGATAGCTAAGGTTTGACCTTGAAAACAGTAGTCAACAATCTCACCACAAGGTCCATTTAGTAGGTGCTCCGGAGGTTTGAGTGTATCACACATTCGTACTGAGCAGATTTGTCCAGTTGTCAAAGAATTGCAAATTCTTCCATTTTTCCAAGTACTTTAAGGACTTCTTTTTTCTGCAGAGGAAGATCATATGACATGATCAAAAGCTCCAGAACAGCTACTAAATGGAACTTGTAATTGTTTGCTTGTAGAGATGTTTTTGTTTATGATTGGTCCTAATTTGTGATGAAAGAAACAAACCTTTTTTGGGCCTATAAATATGTCAGTAATGGATGCAATCCTTCTGTCATGGTCCCCTTAGGTTTTAAATGTGCACAGTGGGTTCCGGAAACTTCTAGTCCACTACATGAAAGTTTCTGGGATTGGAATGTCATATGGAGGTGTTTTGAAGTTAGGTAAGCATGATTCACCTCAGACACTGACCTGAGCGACAGTCCTATGTGACTCACTTACAACAATCTTTGCATATACAGCCAGAGGGAGGGGATGTGTGTGGGGGTGGATGGGCTTCTTCCCTGAAGTATTTCCTCCACGTGCCAGGCCTGGTCGTCTGGCAGATTTACTGTAAATGAAGGGAGCCTGTGTGTTACGAAATAAAACCTAGACTGGTGAAATCACCCACCATATAATTAGCTTTTTTAGCATATGACTCCTTAACGTCTTTACCACACTAGATGCTTTTTACAGATTTCTGCTGGGAACAAAAGGCGGAGTGGCACACGTGCAGCTGGGATGAAACAGAAAGCTGTAGTTTTAAACCAAAATTTCCACTTCTGAGAGCTCACGGGTGCTAACGGCCACCAAGGCTTTTTTAAGGACAGAAACCTTTTTTGCTGAACAATCTCATAAAAAATATCAGTCACTGTAAAATAAAGATTCTTCCCATAAAATAGCCTCCCTTATGTCTGATGGAAAGTTTTCAACCACAGTTCACACCAGTGACACATAATGTTTTCTAACTCTGCTCTATTTTGTAGCTGGAAGCTCCAACAGTGGTACGTTATCTGAGTTTGTTAGTTAACTTATTTAACCTTCCTCTGTTGGAGTATAAACTGTTCCACAAAAAATAAATGATTTTAAGAAAGTCTTTAGACAGGAGTCGATGGTAAAACTACATCTTCTGAATAAACTGAACTTGCTGTATTGTCTCCTTAGTGACCAAGCTAGCAAACTTGCTAACTGACAGCTAGCAAGTTTGGTAGCTCAGAGAACTGTATATATCCCTGCAATGAATCTTTACTGAAGGAAATTATAAAAACAAAATGTTAAGAAAGAGTAAATGGCACAGACAAAACAGAAAGAAGCTTGGAGATTTATTGTGACTAGCATGTTCCTGGCTTGCTAGGGTGTTAGCGGTTAGCTTGCTAGATGTAATTCACTAACTACCCCTGCAAGTAGTCCCTACATCACCAAGCTCTTAGAACCACATATTTCTGATTGATTAATTTAGCTGTGCCACTTTCTGGTGTGACCAGGCCAATACTGTATGCAGACTCTGAACCTGCAAGACAGTCTGGCTCATGTCATGTCAGGGATTACTTTATGGTTTACATACCAGTGTAAATGTTCTTGAACTGAGGCAGTCTTACGTTTATGTTCTCCTTCCCTGGTATTGTAATATCAATGACAGTGCATTTCTTGTGGTCTGTGAGTCCATCAGAAAACAATAGTGAGCGCACGTCTCCGTCTGACGCTCCAGTTTCATCAGGGGCAGAGGATGTGGTCGTCCCTCCCCAACAGGGTCAGAGTCTGCCGTCATTGCCACACTGATGAGAATGACTGCGGAACATGTCCAGACAGAGTGGGTGGCTACAGCCCCTTCCACCCAAAACACTCTATCCAGCAGACAGACATCCACACTGTGCGACTGCTGTGCTCTTCTCAGATACTTGCTAAACCTCAGGCATCTTATCATTCGTCATGTGACACAAACACATATTTGCTATGGAAGTTTTGAACTTGACTAACTGACCTTATATAGCCTACTGTTTGTAAAACATAAAAACACATAGATCATGATCTCATTTCATTGTAAGACATTAAACCAACTTAATTCCTACTAATTATAAGACAAAATAAGACACAATTATATGGACATTTACAGTAGCGTGTGTAAAGTCTGATAAATTGCCTCAAGAGATGTCACTTTAGGCAACGTTGGTTGGGGCTGAAGACTAAAAGTTTGAAAATGAAGCAAGTCTGGGGATGTGGAGTTAGTGCTTAGGGGGTGTGCTTGAGGCTAGCGGCTTGAGGCTACATTAACCGCTACAAGCATAACACACCTGAATCATAGCTCATAGACATCAGCAGGCGCTTGGTATCTTCACTGGTGATGCTCTGCCAGGCCTGTGCTGCAGTCTTGCCTGTTCCAGGTACTTTTTACATTCTACATTCTGGTCTTCAGCAGTGAAAAACATGATCACTTTGATTGAGGCCAAATAACTGTGTAACAAAAGACTGTGCCGGTCTAGAATATCTCACTGCTTGTCCTTAAAAACTTCCTTGGTTTTCCTTGTATACATGTTTAGGACCATTATACTGCTATATACCTGTTAAATTGGGGAATTACTGTATGTAAATTAAAAGTGCTACGAGTTCTACTCTTGACCCAAAATAGGTTTTAACCCCCTGAAACACCATGGCAAAGTTTTTGTGCAAAACCCCTGGGCAAAATGGGATGGTGGGCCATTGTTCTATTCTGCAATACTACCTAACCCCAGATTTTCTGTGTGGTAGTTTAATTAGACACATTCATTTGAGGATATGCAACATATAGCTACATAACTGAAGTAGTGACAGTCTTGAAAGTAGATTTTGAAACAATGAAGTTCTTCAAGACAGATTAGATAATAAAGCAGTACCCACCCGAAGGTCCTCGTCATGTCAGTTGATGTTGTGCTTATTGGTGCATATTCCCACAAACAGATTTTCAGTTAAATTGGCTCAAACCAGTTGACAAAAATTAAACTTGGAGCTTTTCAGGGCTCCTGGAGATCTGGAGCCTCAGGGCAGTTGCTCACTTTGCCTGGTTGGTAGTCTAGCTGTGTCAAAACACCCTTAAAACTGTACTAAAAATTGTACTCCTTAATTGTACTTATTAACTCATTCCTCGTAGTATTATAACTTTAAATTTGTGTCATTGTTCTTTTAATCCAGTGTGCCAGATACAGAGCAAAAACTAAAGAAAATTTGTCACTATCTGAATCACACTGTGTCTATGACTTCCAATTTCTTAATAATGATTTAGTTTGTATCAGTTGTAAGATTCGAATTGTGGTTAAAGTTGGCATTTTCCACACTCTTCTAAATGCTTCATGTATACAGCACAGTGCTTTAAAGTGGATTACAAAGTGGACTTCTTGATACAGTCTCATTTCCCTTCTGTATTCTGGCACTTGTGAAGCGATAATGGACACAATTAGAGTACACTTTATCTTGGCAGCGTGTCAGCCAGGCCTGTACTGTCAGAATCTGTCAACAGAAGCAGCGCTCACGCCCTCAAGCAACTCGATGTCGGTTCAAGGCTGTGCACAAAACAAGCTGACAGAAACATTAGGATGTACAGTCCTTTCAACTGTCGGGGAGGGTTTGGATGAAGTGATAGCTGTTTAGGCGTTCCCTTCCTCTGCGCAGGTCTGAGCTTCTATCTCCATTAATGATCTGGTCTTGTGCCTCTCTCCTGAACATCTCCTGGTACTGTGTTTATTTAATTGTGGGCTTCACTTGGAGGTGCCCACAGAGATAATCACTGTAAACTTTACATAAACCTTTGGATTCACATGCCTTTGTGAAAACGCAACATGAAGTCATTCTAGAATTTCTAAAACACTGGGGGGAAAAAATGATTCTTCAGCAATGGTCACTTCTGTCTAAAAGTACACCTGAAATCCACACTGAAGGAGCACATTATTTTAGTGCAAAACTCCATGCAAATTTTGGATGATATAGAGTGTATGTAAGCCCCTTAGATAACCTGGAATTGTTGCCTAGGAGCTATTACACACAAGAGTGGGGAAAGTGCTGTTGAAAGTAGAAAAGTTCCTCTTAGATTACATCCCATTAACAATCATATCAGTGGATTTATCAAGGGGCGTTTAAACCACAGGGAGGTTTGAAGTAATCTGTTGATGTTTCACCCACTTCAATTCTACAAACTATGAGAAATAGCATGTTTGCGGTCCGTCTGGTTTCTCTAAACCCATCCCAATGAGCTGTGGTCTTCCACCCAGCTTCCCAGAACCTCGCTCTTTTGTGTAATAAACCTACATTCTTCCGACTCCACCTCATGACTCTTAAACTGGACAGCTTTAAGTTCAGCGGGATGGCATGAGAGCCAGTGCGTTTCTTTACAAGGCCATGGTTCTGGACACTTCATGTACACGTCCAAATCAGTTGCAAAGGAAATAGTTTTCCGCTTTTGGTTGTCTCTGAATGTGGTGTTTACCACATGTCTGTCTTACTTTATATTTAGAGCATCAAGTACAGTTCTGAATGTCCCTACTCAGTGTGACATCCTTTTCCAAACTGTTGACACCAACAATCTCTGAGCTTCCAACTTTTTATTCTGCAGGTTCCAATCTTGAGGTTAAAGCAGGATTAAAGCACATTTTAATCCTCCCTAATGTCAAACACATTGACATTAGCACTTTATTAAAGCTGTAATAATCAATATCTTATATTAAAAATCACTTTGTGTAATGTGACAGGTGTCACTCGTGCTAACCCACAATGAATTATCATCCAGCTCTTCAGTTCCCCTCTTTCTGCTCATTGTTTTGGTTTTATGGCCCGCAACCATACCTTTTTGGTTCACTTTAGCAGTTAACTTGTTTGCCAACATATCAACTTTATAGGGTGATAATTTGTCAGTGTGTGTCACTGTCAGGTGGCCAAAAAAAATCAGCACCTTTTTTAGCACGCCCCCTTTACAAATTGAAAGGGTGCATTCAAAAACTGACCTAGTACTCTGTTGGTGGCTCGGGAATTGTAGCTTTTTGTACTTTAGCACTCAATGTAACTCACTTTGTATAGGAGTGCTATTCAGATGCCAAAAAAACAAATACAAACTCCACTACCTCCACCCAGCTATGGAAAGACCAAGGTTATCACACCAGTTTCTAATCTGATGATGTTCTTGTCTGCAGGTTACAAGCCCTTCCTACCCTGTGGTGGTCAAGATGGGGCACGCCCACGCTGGCATGGGAAAGGTAAGTTCCTTGAAATAAGACAAACCAGACAAAACCACTCACACACATTAATTTGTTCTTTTATCTTTTTCAGAACCAAAAGTTTAAAACCCAGACATTAATATTAACCCTGAACTTTAAAGCGTAACCCTGACATTAGATGTAATGTATTGGTATCTAAACCTAAATGTGTGTGTGTGTGTGTAATCTTAAAGGACCAGTTGCATTTTGGGAAACGCACTTATTCACTTTGTTGCTGAGAGTTAGATGAGAAGATTGATACATCCCTCATGTGTGTATGCTAAATATTAAGCTACAGCCTGGACACTGCTAGCTTACCTTAGTATAAAGACTGGAAACAAGGGGAAACAGCTAGCTTGGCTCTGCCAAAGGTAACAAAAACATGCCTACCAGCACCTCTAATTAGTAAGCTTTAGAGGTGGTTGACCTTTGGGTTTCCATCTTTATGCTAAGATAAGATAAGCTAAGCTGACTGTCTCCATGTAGCTTCACATTTAGCAGACACATATGAGAGTATTATCAATTTGCTCATATGGCAAGTGATTATTATAAGTTCCCAAAATGTCTAACTTTTCCTTCAAGCCAGGAAGACAGTAGAAGGACTTTTAGAATACTAACTCATCGTGAAAAGAGTCTGCGTCACACTTGCAACAACTGACTTTTGCAAAAAGCACACAAGTTCCGATTTCCACCTTTACCAGCTCAGATTACAGGGTCACACTCAGATTTGTCTAGATGTTCTAGTTTGTACACACCAGTGCTGTCTCTCCATGATCTTTAAAATCATTCATGATGTCCAAATCACAGTTAAAATCAGGCTATAAACTGTGTTGTGTGTTCCTCATTTACTCTCACAGGCAGACACACCACTGATAAGGTCGGAGTACAGTCCACCGGCAGTTTCATGTTCTCTTACACAACGGTCTGGCTGACTAACAAGTTCAGACAATCTAACATGATTGCTGCATGGAAGTAATTGTAGACTATCATCTCGGTTGATCACATAATGAACAATAAACAGTGTGGAGCCTTTGTTTCTAGAATGTAGTGTAAATCTAGTTTTTGTAATTTATTTATTTGGAAGACATGGAGTTACACAATTAATACAGCAATAAGAAAGTTCACACACTTATTCTCCTGAACAAGTCTCTCTCTCTCCCGCCAGTTATTTGGATTCACAGGGGGAGACACTTCCTATATGTCTTTTGCCCTCGTCTGTCTGGATGGGCTTGGTTTCCTGTTCAGGAGCCAGACATGCTATAGAATTTCCCATAAGCCTCAAGGGAAACTTGGCAGGCCCTTGTAGAGCAGGACCTTGTTTAACCCCTCAGACCTCACAGAGCTCTGAGAACGGACACATGGAACATGTGGGATTTAGGTCATTGCTGTTTTGTTTGCTTTTGACAGAAGCCTGTAATTGTGACCACTTTTGTAAGTGGACCAATGAATTTGCATTTCTAGCTCGCTAATACCACATTTACTTACGCAAACACCACTTTTATAATATTACATCAGCCATAACTTAAAGGTGCTACATGTAGCACTTTAGTCTTAATCATCACCACATGAATTTTGGGTTTTTATCATTATTGCTGTAAAGATAAATGAGAGAACTCTGATACCCTACTCAGCATTTTCCACTGGGAGCAACTAGGTTGACTTGAATTTCTTTATAGCACAAACAGGAAGAGGGCACTGTTCTTCCAAAGCAAAGTTACTTTCAGCAATGAAATTAAGGCAACAGGCCTTAAAGCAAAACTATGTAGCTTTTGAAACAACATATAACATAACTTTCAAGATGAAAGTTATGTTATATGTGTTGAAGAAAAAAAATTAGCTAAGAAGCTATAAAACACCCTCACTCAATTTGATGCATTCAGAGGTTTTGCTGCTACAGCCTTGCGTGTCTGGTATGAGCAGCAGTTTATGGTGAGTAATGTCAGCTAAAGTTAGCAAACTTTAAATAGACATTGCTGTATAAGTAACATTACTGAGTCAGTTCACTAACTTAATGACTTTTCTCTACATTTGTTGCTGTTAGATTAGGTTTTATCATGTCACACATGAACATTTCAATGGTTTTATCACAAGTAAAACAAAAATAAACACTATCTCACCGGGAGACATGGTCACCTAATGATAATGTCTTTAAGGCAAGTGACTCAAGAAAATAATGGGAATTTAAGGAAAAATCCAATGTTCCATTATCCTGTAATTACCACATGTGGCCAAAGTGGCCGCTGTTCAGCAGAAGTTACGCAGTCTCTGTTTAAGGTAATTGTAGTCTTGCATTCACAGAAAATGCTAGCTCCATCTGTGACCTCAGGACTTCATACGTTCGCTGTGATTCAGTCATAATATCCTCTAACATACGTAAGTCCGGTGTGAGGTTTTAACTTGATATTGATAATGTTTGTATATGCATATTTTAATAGGCTACACGTATTAAATGTGGCTACTCATTTAGCCTGTTTCGTTTGACAAACATTATTGACATAACAGTAGCAGAGTGAAGCTTTATACCCAATTTTCCCGTTACGTGTTTTTAGACCTGTCAGGCTCTGTATTTGAGCTAGTATGTCATTTAGTCTGGGCACTGACCAGTATGACACGACTTTTTCCACCAGGCGCTGTTCTTCATCTCTATGCCAGTGTTTCACCTACTCTGGCTTACCTTTTTACTTTCTGTTTGCATCATTATGGTTTGTTTAGTTTCTTGGAGGAATTGCGTAATTCTCTGGATGGATTTGCATGCTTACAGCTCAGAGCTGGACCTGCCACTAGCTATCAGGTTCTACCTCTGGAGCTGTGAACTGTGAGTCACTTCCCTTCATTCAGTTGATTTTGTTGTTTCAACTTCTGCCTGCTTACCATAAACGGGCAAGGTTCAGTGCTCAGCGTCAATGCTTTAGTCACTCTGTTAGCAACACTCGCAGTACATCATTTCAGGCTGTTTCAACCGGAAATGCATAAAATTATGGAGGTGACAAGCTGTTAATGCCATTTTAATGTGCAGTCTACTTGCAGCTATTAGCCAGTGGTACCTTCTACTTGTATGCTAGCCAGTTTACAAGTCATAAAACCAAGTGATATCATATTGGTTAACATGTTAAAATGCTAGCTAGCTCTATTATATCTGCCCTGTCCAGTCAGTTTCAAAAGGAAATGCATATAACTATGGAGCTGATAAGCTTTTAATGCCATTTTACTGTGTCGTCTACTTGCGGCTATTAGCCAGTGGCACCCTCTCTAGCTAGGGTGCATCCAGTATTTAGGACTTACTAATAAGCTAACATCTAAACTCAAAATTAACCAACAGCTGATACAAAGGTTCAAAGACAACATCAGTTGTGTCAGCAGCTGTTCCCTAATAACTGAGGTTCTCAAATATGGACGCCAGAACATACTATATTACTACTGTGCTCTTGGCTTCATCTCTAATAGAAATAGTTCTATATACCTGACATGTAGTTTATCTGCTTGAAAAACTAAAAATATTTGCTAGTCTGCCTTCTGAGCTCATTTGAAAAACCTATGGATTTAGCACGCAATAGAAAAGTTTTTATGTGGGTTCCAACAATTGTTTTTATTTCATTACCCATCAAAGTAACAACACTGTTTATTGGACCACATTAACCATCAAAGTTGCCTGCCCTTCTTTTAAACATTTAAACCTACTTTTATTGTTTTGGTGCCATTCTCGCTCTTGCTCAGTTTTGCTTTATTTGTTTTTCCACTGCCGGTTCTCTTGTTCATTTTTTGGTGAGGGTTGCATCATTTTTAAAGGCCACTTGGGATTTCTTTGTTCCACCCGGACAATTTGTATTTCTTCTTCTGTGGTTTTAAAATTTGTTTGTGTATGAAAGTGCACTAAACTTTAACCCTTATAAACACGGCATTAAGCTGTTTCCTAAGACCTCACAAAGTGTCCAATTCCATACTCCATATTGATCAGTATGACAGCAACTGAACTGTTTCTACGTCATCTATGGCACAATTTAGCTATTTCTTTTATGATGATCTAGCAGTGAGATAGTACTCTAACCCTTTTGATTGTGTATCTCCATGTTCTGCAGCATCACCTTGAGTCATGCAACTTAATGGTATTTAGTAGCCTATGGTATGGACATAATTTACTGTATATTAGCATTTGAGGCAAAACTAGTGTACTCTAGTATACCCGTAGAAAGGACATGAAGCCTAGTTTAGATCAACAGACAACTGCAATCATTTCCATACCATTTTAGAGCGAGTCGATGACCTTTACCCACTAACTTCACTTAAAGCTACACTTAAACTCACCTTCAGAAGAGCAAAACACAGTGACGAGTTCAAACCCCAGAGGAAAAACCAGGGCTTCCTGGTTTCTCTATCTGGTTTGTCTTTTTTCATGACAGCACCTCACCGTTCCTACCACTTCCGCTATGTAGAACTGTGATGATACCAGTGAAAGGGATGGTGATGAGTGAGTGGAAGCTCTGGACTGAATCATTTCGCATCTTAGACACTGAGCTCTGAAACATGCCCTGTTTCCCATGACCTGATGGAATACACCTCATAAATCTGTGTGTCAACATAGTTAAATTAGACAAAGAAAATAGCACCACCTCCAGAAATATCATCCACAGGAAATCCAAAGAAGAAGACATCAGAGTAAGGCTGTGACAGGTGATCCCTGGGAATTGTAGTGAAGAAGCCAGTGAGAGCTTTTCTATTCAAGATTGAGTGTAGATATATAAATGAGGGTATTTCAGACTACCACTGAGTGGCAACTAGTTGTTTCCTTCCTATGTTACAATGTCACACCTCATTGTTACCTAATTATCTAGAAGTTATAGCGAAAAAAACTTTATGTAAGAGCCATGTTTTGTGTTGATGGGTTCCCATTGCATCATTTCCCGTCAGTCTGTATCCACAGTCTACAGTCTAATCACTTGATGGGAGTGAGGTGACGTAGTTCAAAGCCACCCCTGGAAATGTTTCCATCCAGGGACCCTTCATTATCTCGCCAGTGTACAAGTGTGAAATTCCTGTGGGATTCTAAGCAGCCACTGCCAGCTTTGACTGCGCGCTTTTTAATTGGCTACTCCCTAACAAGTGGTGTCTCTCCCACAGATCAAAGTTGAAAACCAACAGGACTTCCAGGACATCACCAGCGTCGTGGCTCTGGCCGGGACCTACGCTACCACCGAGCCCTACGTCCAGTCCAAGTACGATATCCGCATCCAGAAGATTGGCAACAACTACAAGGCTTACATGTAAGATGTTTCACACCACCAGCATCATACATTTTACACATTTGATGGCTGACACCATTACAAATGTAGTGAAGCTGCCTATAAAGCTTATATTTTGGGCCAGTATCTTCAGTTTTGGCCACTTCACATCAGAAATTCACTGTTCTTCTTGTCCGAGGGGAAAATACTCTGAAACAGCATTCAAACCATAATTAGACAGTACATAGTAAATCGTTCCAGGAACTATGGAGCCACAGGAACTAAACATGAACTCTTTTGTACATTTTTGTGTGCGTCTTCACCGCATTTGAAAAACTATGAAGATCAGGCAGATTAGTCTGGTAACGGATTAAAATAGGAGGCAGTGTTTCAGGCATGATTTTCACACACCCCGATAGTTCCTGGGCCATCAGAAAGTACCATCCCAAGAGCAGGGACTTTTCTGGTACTAGAAACTATGGCTGTGTCGCTGGGTCCTGTGGTCAAAACACGGGTAAAGTTCCTAAATTCCTCAAATGGGTCATGGGCCCCTGGAAATGTTCCTGCACTGGAAAAACGCTGACAAATCTACACTAAAACTCTCCAGAAACGTGTAAACTTTGTTTTGTTCAATCTTTATTTCACCAAAAAAGCCTAACCAAGGTAAAGGCCAAGATAGGCAGCAAACATCAGAAAACAGATAACACAAAATATATCACATAATCAGTCATTAGAAGCCAGCACCCGTCACTCAGTAAGGATCAGAAAACACTGCTATTGCAAGTTGTGGTAGTTGATTCATGTAAAATATTATAATAAATTGTTTATTTTCACTAAGTGATTTATAGATTAAAAATCATAAATCACTATTAGATTCTGAGATGTCTGCACTTTCACAAAGTCAAGGTCCCATTCCTCCTTCAAACCCACACACCCATTTGGAAGGAAGAGACCTTGTTTTGTAAATTCAGCCGAGCATATAGCAACAAAGAATTTGAGTCAACACCCTCTTAACTTTCAAGTCTCCATATCTAAACAATGGCTTGACCAAAAGCAGAGGAACAGAGTAGCCAAGCCTTATCTCATCTTGTTATTCCCTGGCTTCACCATGAAAGCATGTCTTTAAATGGCTCTGACACAAACATAATGTAGGTGTGGATGGCGATCATCATCACTGATGAACTGACGATAGATTCTCCCATGAGCTTTTCTATTCAGCTGCACAGGCAAGAGTTGTGAGTGACTAAGTCTTGCTGGAGCAGTGTAGCTTTTTAATTGGATGCAGGTTAATTCATTTGTTGATGCTTTTCTTTGATTTGCAGGAGAACGTCCATCTCTGGGAACTGGAAGGCTAACACAGGCTCTGCCATGTTGGAACAGATCGCAATGACTGACAGGTGAGCTGACTCAGAGAGAGACGGGGAAAATGCTGACCTGTTTAGAGAATTTACTACCTTTTGTATATTTTATACCTTCAAAGACATCTGTCTTTTTGCTAAATCTCACATCTATCAGTTCCACATACTGACTTAGCTTTTATGTACTGACAATGCAACTGTCCTGAAAATTCTAAAGAGTATTACAGTTCAATTTTATTTGTATCTGTGAGCCCTGTGAATTCCTTCATGATATCTCCAAAAGTTATTGGGTCTTTAATTATTGGTTTATCATTTGGTGTCACTGTGTTTCAGGTATCGGATGTGGGTGGACTCCTGTGCTGAGATGTTTGGTGGCCTAGACATCTGTGCAGTGAAGGCCGTCCACGGAAAAGACGGCAACGACTATATCATCGAGGTCAGTTTGTTAATAACCCCCAACTTCAGTCTGACATTGCCCGTAGAAAAACTAAAGATAGAGTTTCAAGAAAAAGCAAAAATCAGGAAGATATACCTAATATTTTGCAGCTTCAGTGGATTTTGGAACATTTTACTAGATTAATTTGAAAAAAAAATTATTTTTACAAAGGCTGCACTTGTTGACTTAAAGGTGGGTGGATAGACAGAAAACATGTCCCATTTCAAACAGTTAGTAGGATCACATGGTAAAATGCCAATCCAGTGTAAACGTTACCTTGGATTCAGTCTCCTCCCCTGCTGATAATATTTTTCATGTCATGGTGATAGTCAACAGGGAAGGGTGTAGCCAGACTTGATGGTACATGATCATCAGAGCCTTGAAAGAATGATTAGACTGTAGACCAAACACAGGCAGGAGAATGAAAACAAGATCAGGAGTCTGTGGTTGACTCACTGCGTCCAACACAGCCTATTTATTTTGAGTCCACTGGTAAAGTTTGGCATTCTACACGCAGTTTCCAGTTTATAGACGAATAAAATGGCTGTTGCATGACCTGACATAATGAATTTGGTGGAGGTTTTCCTCCAAAGTAACTTCAGGTTTGGGGTTTCATTACCCAATGGGATGAGCATGGCGGTAACACTGCCTGGGTTAGGGTTAAACTCCCACTGGGATCACTTATGCTGGAAATATATGCATTCAAGGGTCTGTAATATCAAATCATGTAACATTAAGTTGAATCAATATTTTTATAATAACCACTGATCAATTAACTATGTGTAGTGTGAAAGGGGTTGCTCATACTAATGAAACCTATCACCCTACTCTGCAGTTTTTCTCAAGTCTACGGAGTGTTTTAGCATGTTCTAGCTAATTGTTTTTGTTTTACAGCTCACAATTTTACTATTTTGGTTCAGTCTCTGTCTGCTCTCATTAGCGTTTCTCAACACCGCAGGTTATTTTCAGTAAAAAAGCTCTGATAAACCCCCCTGTATGTTAGCTGACCAGCACCAAACAGACAAAATTAGCATTAAGTGTTAGTTACTAAAGAGTATTTAGATATTTCCCTCAGGATTTAACCCTGTTTCCAACCACAGCAGGCAGCTGTTTTTAGCAAAATAGCTCTGATAAAGCCACTGCACTCTACCGGCCCAGCAACAAAGAGAACACAAAGTTAGCCACTAGCTAAGGAACACAGTAGAGCATTTAGCTGCTAAAGAGCTGGATACTCCCTTCAGAAGATGGTGAAGACCAAAAACAGAGCTAAAAGTTATATTGTACTTACATTCACCAGGTTGTAGGAACACAACTCCAAATGAATGCTAATGTTGCTCTGCTGGATGTGTAAATAATCAACTCTTTGCTAACATGTTCGCTAACAAGGTTATGATGTCACTTTTGTGTTTACCGCTTGATTCTATTGACCCATAGTGGCCAGAAAATCAGGAAAGAGATGTTACATATTTTCAGAAGTCTGTTAGCAAGATAGAAAACCATCAGGTTTTGCTGTCAATCTCTCTTTGGTTATGAAGGCATCATGCCTCAGAGAGAAGAGCAACAGTTTTTTTCTACAGAAGCCATTTTGCCCTAGTATTCAACAATCATACAGGAAGAAAAACATCATAGAAGAGGCACAGAGACCAATTTCTGCTTCTACACGAGCTGAAAATAGACTACAATGCAATTCAGCTACAAGACGGTTGAGATTTGAGTAACAGGCATGACTTGCTTTCTCTCAAATGGAAGGCATGTCAGCCTGCTATCAGTATTGTTGTCACTTTCTCCACTGACATAAAAAAACAGTGAAAATGCTCAGGCAGGTTAAGTCCTGTTTAATGGGGGTTGTTGCAAAACAGGAAATCAGTAGCTGAAGTGGAAGTATACGAGGCAGGTTGAGAGAAGAGTAGAGAGGCGAATCGTACATTGCCTTCTAAAGTCCTCGCACGGGAATGCCTGATGATATACTATGTAAGAGGATGATATGTGCGGGAATTTTCCTTCAAGGATTATACCCAGAGAGAAGCAGGAAGCAAATAGTTGTGTCATCTGTCATCAGTTTTGTTTTTAGAATGGTCTCCTATGTCTTCAAATCTGAGGAAACAGGCCAGTCTGATGTTCCCATATTTAGGTTGAGACCCTGACATCACATTTCCCCTAATCTTTATGCTGGGTGAGGTCAGCAGTGAGAAAATAAGCCTCTTTTTTTAAAACTCAGACTATGTCAGGAAATCTACCAGCTCCCCAGAGATGTGTAATCTTAAAGCCGGACTGTTTGGACAGAGAAACTGGTGAAAAAGTCGAGTAACAATGTTCTCCGACGAGCAACACTTCCTCCTCTTCATCTGCTCTATCTAGCTGTCTCTCTCTCTCTCTAAGCCTTCAGCATGATGGAATTTAATTAACTGCGACAGGGAAGAACTGTCAGTCCATCACAGTGGGAATCTGTTTTTTGTTCCAGACAAAGACATCAGCCATGACACCTCTCCCTAATGAAAAGTAATGAGCTGCTCAGAGGCACTTCATTAACAGTTTACTGCAGCTGGTATTAACCTGAAGTAAGCTCCAGCTTTGCGTCAATTCACTGAAAAAGTGTACAGACAATGGAGGATGCTGTGACATGATATCCCACAACATCCTGACAAAGCACAACTTAATGTCAAATGACATGACAGTAATTATACAACACCACAATATGACATGTAACATGACAATAGAAAATTGTTGACATGCTGCAACATAACAATATGTGATGATGTGATCTGACACGATGCAACAGTGAAATAGCATGACTTGACATGGCAATGATGTACTTCAGATATCATTTAACATAATATGGGGTCATTTTTAGCCATGCTAGTGATGGCAATGCAATGAAATTTTTGTACCGATATTCATGGTCCCCAGACGATGAAGCCCACTGACTTTTGTGATCCCCTGACTTTTCCTCTATAGAGCGCCACCAGCAGGTTGACACATTTAACTTTTAGTGCGATATCTTGACAACTATTGGATGGATTGGCATGAAATGTGGTACAGATATCCATGTTCCCCAGAGGATAAATCTTGATAACATTGATGATCCCCTGACTTTTCATCTAGTGCCATAGGGAGTAAAATTTTTCACTTATCCTGTGAAATATCTCAACATCTACTAGATGGATTGGCACAAGATTTTGCACAGACATTCATGGTTCCCAGATGATGTATCATAAAGACTTTGGTGATCCCCTGACTTTTCCTCTAGTGCCATCACATTTGTGGTTTTGATTTGATGTCTCAACAACTACTGGATGGATTGCCAACCAATTTTGTACATTCATGACCACTCAGAATGAATTGTAATCACTTTGGGGATCCCTTCACTTTCGATATAGTGCCATCATCAGGTCAACATTTTAATTGTCCAATACCTCCAATACTGTTATATTAGCCTACCTGCAAAACTAAGGTCATTCCCACCAGTCTTGGCTGTACTTGGCTGTGTTTAGTGCTAATTAGAAAAAGTTAGCATGCTAACACACTAAACTAAGACGGTGAACATGGTAAACATTATACCTGCTGAACATCAACATGTTAGATTGTCATTGTGAGCATGTTAGCATGCTGACGAAGCATTTTTTTGAATCGCTGTGCCTAAGTACACCCTCACAGAGCTGCTACATGGCTGTAGACTCTAAGTCTTGTTTATATATGATGGAGGTTGTATGATGAGGAATACAATGATACAGTCAGAGATAGATCGGTGAAAGGGGATACATTAAATAGTTTAAGGATACATAGCATACTCAATAAGATACACTCGGATAAAATATCCATAGGCTTTTATTTTATCTTTAACTTTGTATTCGTCCCTCTTGCTGATGATTTTTGTGATGAACTCAAACGCTGCTATCGTAAAGCTTCAGTTGTTGTCCCAGGAAAACATCACCCTCTGCCCATCCCTGTACCATGACTGCACCATAATTTTTGAATGAGCACATTTCACTTCTTGTGCTCTGTGAACTTTCCCATGCAGTGGGGAATATTGTCCAGACAGAACACTGTGCAGCTCAATAAAAGTGCAAAATAACACCTCTATGTTCCAGTGCTGAAAAGGCCAGTGGCAGCTCCAGTCTTCTGCTAGATGACTCTGTATCCTTATAAATCAGCAGGGTGGATCCCGGCTCTGCTTGCCACCACACACCGTTTGAAGTGGGGCCTGGCGGTCGCTTGCCAGGCCTCTGCTCGGTCCCCTGTGGTAATGACTGAACTGGCCAAAACACCGTGCAACGCCCCACCTCACCGCCAAATCCTATCCAAGATGCTGGGTACACACAGAAAAGGAAGGGCTTTAAAGGGTTCTCTGGTATGGGTAGTGGTTCTGTGCAGAACAGTATGAACCCAAATGGTTAGATCTTAAACTACTCTGAAAAACAAAGGAAAAAAGTAAGAAACCCTGGCATATAAAAACACAGTTTGGATTTTAAATGTTTTTTTCAATACTCCGAATTCCCTGGATTCATTACATTCAAGAATGTGTGAAACAAGATTTTAATTTTACTTTTCGGTTTGACGTTTTCCACATGAAACATGATGTTGGGAGAGGATTTAACATCAGGAAGGGCTTAAGTAAAGAGACCTGACTGATCAAGGATGGCTCTTGGCTGGGTCTTACCAAAATCATCCATCATGTTTTATTAAATGGAACTACAGTGCATGTAACAGTAGACAGAACAATATATTGTGGCATTTCATCAGACCTTTAAATGGTTCTTTAATTGACCCTTCACTTAGGCATGCCCCCCTTAGTTACTGTTACTAAGCCTGTCAAGCTTTCCATTCTCCCATGGCACATGTGCAGTTTACAATAATAGTTTTAAATGGTTTTAAATTGAATATTTGAGGGTTTTGTAATGTTGCAGGCAAAACTAAAGCGTGTGATTGGCATTTTTAACAATTCTTTTGACATTTTATAGGCTAAACAATTTATTGATTGAAAAAAATAATTGACAGATGACTCGGTAATATAAATAATTGTTAGTTGTAGCCCTGCAGGTTCTGCATGGTTCTGTAGATGTCTATGATATAAATATGTAGTATTTTGTAGATATCTATATTATAAATAGATATAGATATTCCGTAGATATGTTCCTAACGGTGTGAAACAAGCCTAAAGACCAAATTTTTAGTTTTTATATGCACATTTTTTAAGAGTGCAACATTAGCAACAACAGGTCCCTGGCTCTGCAAAGCTTTTGTGTACAGTAGTCTCTTGTACCATCAAAGGTGACACAGAAGCCCGTTTAGTGAAATGAGCTGGTGCAGTGTTTGTTTGCAATGGGATCCCTGCACACTCTCTGCAGCACATGTACTTGGCGTACACTGTGTACAAGAGGATCAGCACATGCGTGCATGCGCGGCGCTGTGTTTACAGCCTGTGGCCAGGACGCGGTGTGGCAGCCTCATCCACCACACCGAGCATCTGCATCCAAGCCAGCCGTGCCAGCAGCCACACTGCTCTGCTCCTGTTTGTTTTGGTCTTCAGGGAGGAGGACGGCGGGTCTCTGAGCCCCATGTGCTCTGTGGTTCTGCAGTACACGTGTATGTGCATGTGAGCTCAAGTGGTGGGAAAGTTGTTGTTTTTTTTTCTTTGAGGTTAATTATTTGTGTATGGCAATGGATGTGGTCTGTGCCCTTCCAAATCATACCCAGGGCAACATAATATTTACAGTCACATTTTATCTGCTGCTCACTGGAAATTCTAATTGTGGGTCCTTTTTGCCCATCAGAGGGTGGTACAGGAAAATAGCAGTTAGTTTGAAAGATGAGATTTGTGTGTTCAAATATACCTATTCAGTTTATCTTCTGCTCAGATGGAGAATAGGTCAGGAGCTTGTAACATTTTAGTTGCCTGAGCCCTTTAAATGAAGCCATACATCATTTCAAGCCACACATGCACAGTAAACTATAAATGTTTCTCTTTTTACTTTGGTTCATGTGCTTTATTATGAGAGAGGGCTGAGGGGCTGACAACGTCGGAGGATTTTAAAAGAAAAAAGATCAGAGAGATATTCTATCCTATCCTACCCTGTTTTTGTCAATTTTGCGCCAATTCTGCAGGGTCTCAAACCCCTGATTAAACACTGCTGAACTACCCTACAGTGGTGGTGCAGCTCTCTTGGAGGATGTAGTAGGACAGATACAGGACAAGGGACTTTCTGAGGAGTGCGATGCATGGGAACAAACAGAAAAGTCAGTGTCATGCTCAGTGCATCTGGCAATAAATTGTATTTAAGGCCGGCAGAGTGTTGTATAGCTTATATTGTCTGAGATCTCTGTAAAATGACTCATCATTGCTGGCAGAACACCACAGAATCCATTATCACTGACACATCTCATGTTCATGATAAGAAAAGTAATACTGCCATCTAGCGGAGGAATGATAAAGTTTCAGTTGTGTGGCCATCCAGGAACGTGATTGGCTGCTTTTCTCTTTTCTCTGTAGGTGATGGACAGCTCCATGCCTCTGATTGGTGAGCACGTGGAGGAAGACAAACAGCTGATCACAGAGCTGGTCATCAACAAGATGGCCCGAGTGCTGCTGGGAGTTTCCACACCTCAGCCTTCCTCTGTCAAGGTACATCAGTACATTATGTCTGACACATCACCTTTACATACATAGTTAATTAATACTGCTTAGTATTACTATTGTACTGTACTGTTGATATTCTTCGTATTATAGTTATAGCTATGACCATTACTGTTACTATACCTGTTGCTACCATTTTTGTAACAAAAACATAAATGTTAATACTACTAATACTGCTATCATAAAAGAAATGACTATCATTCTTATACTACTATAATAAACAAACATTATTTACCACTTCTTCTACCATTACTAATACCATCAATATACCATACTATTTCTACTAGTATACTAGATAAGCATGAGGATTGGTACAACTAGTTTTATCATGTACCCCAATTTAAACACCAATATCTTAATATAACTTATACACATTAATAAAACCCTGATACAGAGGCAAAGCTGTTGTATTCTGCATATATGTACCATGGCACATGAAAAAGTTGTCTTTTCAATGTAACTATTTATGTAAATATTAACAAAATTACTAAGGAAGGATGAAATAAGATCTACATTTAGGAAGAGAACAGCTAAACTAATTAAATCAAATTATTGACTAAACTATTATTACTACTTCTGCTAATGTTCATGCTGCTATTACATTACCATGACCATTACTTCGAACGCTTCAATTGATTACTCACACACTACCATCTCACATATTTTATCCAAGAAAAATAACTTTTGAAGGTATTCAAAAGGTAATCATAGTTATACATGTTGTCTGATGAAAAACAGCTCCAGTGTAGAGCCTAATCTAACTAACAGTCAAAGATCTCTGTGTGCACAGTTACGTTAGCTACAGAAACAAGCAGGTCTATTGTTCTCCCTGAAGAGAAAAGACTTTGTTTGTTATGTTATTTAGGTGAGATTGAAGGTGAAGTCCATTTCTTGTTTAATTGCTCATTATATGGTATACAGTTTTAAGTTATATATTTCTGATGAGTTTTTCTGGATGATGATTATAAAAAAACACTTGTTTTTTTTAGCAGATTTTATTTGTAGAGCCCGGGACAAGAGACAATACGTTTGTGACGTAATGTAAGATGTAATGTTCATGTCTGACAAATGTTTCACCACTGCAACTGTATTTTTGGTCTCTTATAAGTCCATGTGGGCTGGGCACTTGTGTGTGCATGACTCAATAAATAACAGAATTAACTAAGTAGTTGCAGTAGTAACAGATCCTAGCTGATTTTATTGGACATACTATGATCTTAGGTACTTGCTAAATATTTTAAACTTCATTCACTGTGCTAATATCACTGTATCGTTCTCTGTGTCCCTTCATCCACAGACCACACAGCCCAGGCGAGGTAGGATACACTTTTTTTATTTGTTTGTTTGTTACTGAGACAGAGCACTGGCTGCAGCAGCGTTGTGGTAGAGTAAAGCGACTAATCTACATGTAATTTGCGTGTACCTACTGCAGGGGGGCGCTCTGCTTCCGCCTCTCCATCCCAGTCAGCCCAGGGCTCCCCTCAGCGAGCCCGGTCAGCCACCACCTCACCCAGCCAGGCCTTCCAGCCTGGTCCCATCCCTGCCTCCTCTGGGCCTGGAGCTCAGAAACAGTCACCACAGCTGAAGTAAGTCCACATTGGGTTCCCACTAATAGCACCAATATGATCCATCAGTATAAGATTAATAGGCCAAATCATTATTTTAAATTGACTTTTTTAAAATCATAATAGTCATTAGTCATGCTAATAATGAATTGCTTTATGTAGTACTGCATGATGCTGCTATGTGGAGACATGGAGTCCGCTGATCCTATGGCATCAGATTCATGTCATATGTCGCATGCACGATAAAACATGCTCACGAGCAAATTATATAATTTCACATGTGCAGATTTTAACTGCCACTCACACAATATAACTCCTCGTGCACAAATTCAACAGAAAGTTGTACAGGCAGCTGCGAGCAAGAAACTAAACATAGGGAGAGGCAAAGAACTGCACCTGCGTGTATAGAACTAAGCTGCACGCGCACAAACAGCCACCACGCGTGCAAGAGTTTCTGCTTGGCGAGCGCTGGAGGGCACACACGCTCTCGCAGGTTCACTCTGCTCTCAAAGTTGAATTCTTCTCGTGCGAATCAACCTGACTTTTGACAGTTTGGGGGCGGAAACCAAGGGAGGCACTGGCCTTCTTATGATTGGTCACTTTCACCACAATCACACACACACACCAACACCCTCCTTGAACGTTGATTCTCACAGCTACTGTTCTGTACTGAACAAGCAGACAGTTTGGCCAGAAGCTTCTTATTTCACACAACTGAAAAAGTAACTAATCGTGAAGTGTCGGTCGCAAACGACACATCACTATTTCACCCTTCCTTTAAATGATACATTTCTTGGCTGATTTCTTTTTTTCTTTCTTGTTTTTGTAAATTAATAGCCTACAAGACAGCATAATAGCGCACATTTATATAGCGGAAAAAGAAGTGCATGACAACAAACAAATAGAAATATTTTTTGTTTCATATTATATCACACAAATAAAATTGAAATATACAGTATGTGTCTGTATAGAGATGTGTAATAGTGTTTTAACATTATTTAAGGTTTTTATACCAAACATAATGTAAAATGATGGTATTCTGGAAATTATAAGGTTTATTGTAATTACATTGAATAGTTTAAGTGATGTATGTGCACACATACCAATCATAGGTTAAAACATTGCTAAATTTGGCTGAATTATAAAAGCCAGTAGCAGTACTAAATGATGAGCCGACTCTTATTGCTGAGCTGAGCCAAATGATCTGGCTCACTAAAAAAAGCCTGAGTTCCCATCACTAGTAACTAAACTACTGTTCCCTTTTACTGCACAGCAAATCCCAGTCACTGACCAACACCTTCACAGAGACATTACGAGGAAGCCAGACCGATGACGAGGCCAAAGCTGAGACCATCCGCAGCCTCCGACAGTCCTTCGCCAGCCTCTTCTCCGACTAAAAGTCTCCCCAGAAGTTTCCTCTTCCTGTCAGTTGTCAGGTTCGATAAAATATCAAAAACCTGACTGGTTAATCTGTTATGGAGTCTCCTTCCTCCTCAGATCCTCTGCTTCCTGTTCCTGCTCCTGCTCTTTCCTTCTCACTGTTTGTGAAGTTTAACACCCGGTGCAACCCGCTGTCTTCAACGATTCATTTATCACTAGAAAGGCCAAGAGATTGATGAAGGACACCAAGGAGCTGACTGAAGATGTCAAATTTAAAATGCTGACATATTTTCACTTATCTTCCTTACAGAGATTTTATGAGATGTAGGATGTCAGTGCAGGTGCAAGAATCAAACCAAATCCCATTCAAATTTTTATAACTTTTGCTCAGATTGATGATCTTGTCTGTTTCCGCGTTGCTGTTCATGCCAGTTAACAACAGGTGAACAAATAGTTCCGTATAAGCATCAGTCCAGCCATTATTTTGTCAATCTTTCTCTACATGCTACTGCACCTGTCTCCCTGTACCCATACTCATTTGTGTTTTTATAGAACAGCCCTGCAGTGATCATGTTAGAGGACTGAGACATTTTCAGGCATCTTGATGCCGTAACTTGTGTTTAAAGTCAAAACAAAGTTGAAAAGCATCAATAAAAATATGCAAATGCCCCCTGGATTTTAGATCAGCCGTCAGCTGATGGCAGTTTGGCCTTTCTAGTGGTAAATAATTACAGTAAATAATCATAATCTAGCTCATACTGCTTGGTATATTGTCGTTATTCTGCATTCTGTTTGTTCAACCAGTGAAACTGTTTATTATTGGGTCACGTCTGATTAGTTTATATATACATTTTTATTTATTCAATTAAATTTATTTTAATTATTTTAATTGACTCACAGCTTCCAAACTGTTTGCAGATGTCTACAGCAATATTCTTATCTGAAGCTGTTCCAGTTAACTCCTGAGAAATGTACTGAATCCTCTCGGTTCACCAGCGATTTTGCGCATCTTGCCAGCAGCCACATTTCTCAGACATCCATGTGCTGTAGACACATATTGGCTTACGTAGTGACTCCTCTACCTAACATTACCAAAGTGCTTTTTAATAAAAACAGAAAAAGTCCCCCCTACACTGGGTCAAGAAAACAATCACACAGCACACCAACCTTTGAGCTTGTGATTTCAAAAGGTGCAAATGCTGTACTGGCTTACAGCCATCGTCTTCCATCACAGCCCAGATCTTCCCCTGCGATTCTTCTTTTTCTTAATGTTTTGTGCTTTGTGAATAGCACTATGGAGTATTTTTCTGTGGGGGATTTGTATCATAACTACTACTGCTATGTGTTTCAAGGCAAACAGTGAGGATGTGATATTTTGAGACTTTTAATGTGTTTAAATTTCCACTGAGGCAGAAAAGGTTTGGTTGCATAACATCGCATCTTATATCTTTCTTCTCCCTTATTCTCTACGACCAATGTCAGCTGGGATTGCAGATAATTTATCATCATCCTTTTTTATTTTTTGGTCAAATGGTGTGTACGCAGCATCTGCAGTGGTAGCAAAGCAGACATCCTCTTCCAACGTTGATCCTGCTTTCGAGCTGCATGTAAATGTTTAGTGAATGTCGTACGTAGAGTCCAATTGGTATTTTCTAACAGGAAACCAACACAAGCTCATGATCTTAACTTTTCCATAAAGGCAGTGAAAACAATGGCAACGCTTTATGTTATGGGTGCAGTAATTTCTTAATAAATTCCTAGGATGTTTCCTGGAAAGGACAATGCAATTTGGTGCAAATTATAGCAAAAATATAGACAGAAAATATGTATAAAATATAATAATATATATGTACTAGGTATCCAGGACCAGGAAACGTTACCATTTATAAGATGGGCGTCTTGTAGCCTTTGAAGAAAATAAGATGTTTTGCCATTTGCCATTTCGATTAAATGACTAAAGAAATTGACAAAGATCTATTATAATCTATGTAAATAGTCATTCATTTGATGGATACCTTATTGTATGCTAAAATATTGGTAAAAGAAATTTAAGCTACCAGTTTTTTGGAATTTTTTGAAAGTACCAACTGATTACTGTCTCAATTTCCCTCATAATTAGCACCAAATTATGTTTTTTTACAGGAAACATTCATCTACTTCAAGGAAATAATTAGGAAACTACAAGGACCCCTAAAGTAAATTGTTAGCAAGGTCATTTTTTTTCCAAAATATTTCCATGGTGCAACAGTTTGTTGCATCAAGCTTACAGCAGGAGATTGACTGTACATTTGGCTTTCCATGCAGAGCACAATCACAATCTAATAATCTGTAAATTGCTCTTTTAGCAGGAAATGATCAAGCCGTCTTGTAGTTGGCGCCGTAATTATCTGCACTACAAACTGAATAAGCCTACATATGTTTTTTTTCTCCTATTCATTTAGAGGCACCTGGATAAAAAAGACATTGTAATTCATATTCTATCCTAATTTTTGTACAAATACCCCAAACAGAAATATCACTGTGACTGCAGTGTGTTACTAATAGGACAGTACGCAATAGTTTAAATGGACCTGTCATGATTCCAAAGTTTTTACTGTTCTTTTCACAATAATAATAATAATAATAATAATAGTAATGATAATAAAATAATGCCCCCCTTTTTAAGGTGAGGTTAATCTACATGCATGAAGCTGTGTGTGGGTGTGTATGTGTGTAAAGTTGTAAATTTGCCATTATGATTAATAATGATACAACCATAAAAAAGAACTGCCCATTTTTGCAATAGTTATGTTAATAATACATTTTACGCCATTTTGATTCTAAACTATGAAGCAAGACACTTGAAGAGAAGCTGTTGTTTCTTTTACCGAGCTTTTCAATGTATTTTTTTGTTGGGTTTTTTTGGTGTTTTGCCTTCCAGTCTCACTGGCGGAAACATGAAAAAACTAACATTGTTTGTTCATTATGCTAAATTAGCTCAATGTGCGTTAGCTCTGCGAAAATACACACTACAGTGCTCTGGAGGGAAAATAATCTGATTGGTTGCATTTATCATCAGTGGGTGGAGCCACAGAATCACAGTTGATAGTCTAGTTAATTGACCGTTCACTAAGCCCCGCCCTCTTAGTTACTGTTGCTACCTGTCAAGCTTTCTTTTCTTGCATAGTAAATATGCGGTTTACAATAATAAAGGTGACAGTTTTACCAGTTTTTTGACATTTTTGAAACAGCAGCTCCTTGATTCAGACAGAAGTGGAAAGCAGCTTTTCATTGAAATGAATTAATTTTATCAGCTGTAGCTAGCTAGCTCATTAAGCTAACATTAGCTGCATGATTTGGTTGAAATCATCTCTACCTGACTGCTTAATGTTTCCAGCTGACTCGGTTTGAGACAGGAATGCTGTACAAGGGTCTTAAATATGCGCTTGATGGCTACATACATGACATTGTGCTAAAAACTGAGCCTAAAGCTAGCAGGTCCCAGGCAAAAAGTTAGCGTGATGATACATGAGAAAGACATGAAAATAAAGACAGAATTGTTATTGTATCGCAGTGTTATTTATTGCTAATTAGTTCTCGGGAGGAAAAATGTAAGATCAGGCTTGTATTTTAGTCTGACTTAACACTGTTTGGCTGCTTAGCTTGCATACTTGGCCAAGCAGTATGTTTCGCTTTTAAAGAGTTACTTATACAACTCTCTGGTTGTATGTTTCAAGCCTGTTTTACCTCTGACCTCGCCCAGAATCACTGCTGGTTGTGGTTGCTAAGCTGTGATTGGACAGACGCTGTTCAGGGGAGGGGTTTAGTGAATGTCCAATTAGCCTGCTCACCTTCCAGCATCAGGAAGTCTGTGCTGCTGATCTTTTCCTTGATTGCCATTTAAGTTTGATAGCACTGTGATTCTTCATGCTCGCTCCAACCAGTCATTAGTTGTAATGATTCTGCCTTAAAGATTGTTTGTCAAAGCAAAATTCTGACCTGCAGTCAGCTTTATCTCTGACTTAATGCAGTGTCTTATCATTGAGCACTTTTGCAAGCGTTTCATCACCTTTGGCACTGTGTCAAAATGGACCAAATTAGCATTTCATTGTGAGACCCCTTGAAGGTTTAAATCACATTGTTTTGTCTTTATTGTTGGAGGATGCATACCACTTAGTGTGATAAGCCATAACTAAACCATGAGGATTTACTGTCCCTTATGTGCCACGCGATAATGGCTGTGACGTCACTGATAAACTGACATATTTACTTAAATCACTGTGTCCGTTAACTTTAAAGTCTTTAGGAGGCCTGTCCTGCCCTGCAGAGAACTGTTGTTGATTTTGAGTTAAAAATCAAGAGAAACAGTTTAATTATGTGCTACTAGTACTTCTGTCAGGATGAAAAATAAACTCTGATGTCACATTTTTTTTAGGATCCAGTTGATGCCATACATATACCCATCTGTTGGGTCAGATTACAATTGTTGACCAGATGATTTTAGTTTCTCACCAGTGTAGGTTTGCTTTTTTTTCAATTTCAGGCGAGATAAAGTCTCTCATTCAGCTGCTATAGCATAACATACTTTTTGATTTGACTCAATTCGAACTGATTTGCAAAGTTTACTTGTAACTACCTCAAGTTCAGCAGTGCTCTGCAGAAACTGACTATAGAGCGGTAGTACTGAGTATTTCGGGAAATGAGCAGTGTTTCAGATCGTAATTAAGAGCATGTTAGCGCAAGAAAAGCGAGTCAGCCGGAAGGGATTAGTTTGATACATGGACTGTAGAAAAACAACCATGTGGTGTCTGGGACATCAACCTGTGGGAGACTGGAGTCTAGATTGTGGATGAAGACTTAGTCACTCTCTCACTCCCCAAACATACTCCATTTTTAAGTCTTAGTATCCCCTTAATGGAGCCATGATTTGATGAAATGCATATAACTACTAAATCCTTAGTGACTCTATTTCTGGAGAGAAGATGGTATTTTCCCCATTGTACCCATCATGGATGGATTACCAATCCAAATACAAATCCAGAAAAGGAGGCAACTGCCCGAAAGCCCCCCAGGAACACTGTCTGGTTTGTGGTAATTTAGTTATTTGTAACTTATTTGTAACAACTTTTTGTAATATGCATCACTAGAGCACAATATACTGAAACAATATAACGATGATGATAAAGGTGATAAAGGTGGCTCTTTCAGTTTTAGCTAGTTTTGGCTTTGTCTTGTACTGTGAGGGTCCTTTTATTATTATTGTTTTTAAAATGATAAAAAGTTATTTCCATTAAGAAGATAATAAGGCTTAAAGAGAGATATCTTTTAAGGTCTTTGCTTGATTGACAGCGGTCTCAGCCTATCAGAGCCTCGCCTCCGAAAACTCCTACCTTCCAAACGTATCTTTAAAAACCTGTTGTTGATGTCACAGATGCTGCATCCATCTTCTTTAGCTTCTGTGCAGAGTTTTGTGAGACAGAGTTGCATCACTTCACCCCATCTTTTCTTTCATCACATGATTTCAGTTAAACATGGCATATAATTTGGAGAAAAGGCAATACTCTATGCTACGTTTGACATTTCTTTTTCTTTGAGTCATGACATGGTTCAGTCACAGGCTCAACTTTAGGTGTGTTGAACTGATACATAGCCTAACACTGAATTGAATATGCAGCCACAGAGACTTAAGTACAGCTAATACTGCAAGGAATATCAAGTCCACTTTAAATGTTTGTAAATGAGAGATATAATGTCATTGCACGGGTTTATTTGCCAATCTTTCAGTCCACTGTGTCCCTTCCTCTCTGCTGAATGGGGGATGGTCTTGTATGGTATTTTAAGTGTATTAACTTTCTGTATATTGGTGTAAATGTGGCATGAAAACCAACCCCTCTTGTGTGCCTCAGGTGTGTAAATTTGGTCGTTATGTGATCTTAATGTCTGGCTGCTTATTTGTGAGAAGTGTGACGCATCTCATGTGTTTCTGTAATTTATGAGTATTCATATTATTATGTTTTCTGTATTTTTGTTCTTTTGTCTGAAAATCAAGATTTCCGTTATTAAAGGTAACAACTTTTATTATACCTGTAGTTGTGCATTCCAGTTTCCATCAGTCATCCGCAGAGCTCCACATGAGAGGATTTGAATGTTTTTCTCCATTTATGGTCATCGTGGCAGAAATCCTGGCTCTTACTCTACTTTTAAAAAGTCCTGTTTAAAACACGCAACTGTCAGAATATGTGGTGATAATCTCAAAATCCCTTCATCTTGGATTACTGCTGCATTTTATTCCTCTTGGCGTGAAGCTTGGTGTGTTAAAAGCGGAGAGGGAAACCTGCTGGACTCCGGTGCTGCCTTTCATCAACTGCCCACTCCACGTCAAGTTTTCACATGAATTGTGTTAGGCACTAATGTTTCAGAGGTAATACAAAACACATTCAGTCGTGAATATGTCACTGCACACGCACGCACACATTATTACTTTTCAAACAACGGCATCATCACTTAGATATTTCTGAGACTACTTCATCTCTGAATGTTCCTGTCAAACTGAAAATGTTCACAGTTATTTCAGAAATGGTTTACACCCCTTTAAGGAAAGAAATTATAAGTTTGGAAGTGTGTTCATGGAGATGATTATTTTTGCCCAGTGTCAGTATCTTTGAACATCATTATTGGTAAATAATTTTCAAACCTGAATCAACTGAATTTTTGTCCACTTGAAATGAAACACTGACTTTAGCCAATTGGGGGCAGCGCTAACAAGCTAAAACACAACATTCACATACAGTATTATCACCGTATAAACCTGATATGGTGAACATGTTAGCAAACAATTGCTCATTTACACATCCAGCAGATATGGAGTAACCTTAGCATTTATTGTTATTATTTTGGTCTTCACCAACTTCTGAGGGACATTTCTGGCTCTGTAGCTGCTAACACTGCGCTATGTTCACCAGCTAGTCGCTAACTTTGTCTCTTTGCCATTTGGTTCACAATTCTAACTTGATAAGCACCTATCTGCTCCATATTTTAGACACATCTAGCTTCCCTAAATAATAAATGCATAAGTCTAAATACTTAGTAATAGTTAATAGTACAATATAAATATAATTTTCTGATATTGTTGGAGGATTGTGTACAAAGAAAAGTAAAGATTTTCATCTAACGTTCTTGTAAGCCATCACAGTTAATCTGAAGAAAAGTGGTTTTAACTCTAAACAATTCAGTGAATTAAAGCTTCCCCCTCATGTTTGCTTCATTCCTTATCGTGCCATTTGTTGCTCTTCCAGGCAGCTGGACTAAGAAATCATACTAAGAAAATAAAGTGGTGACAACTTTAATAAAAGACTGTTTTGTTAAGACTAAAAACACCACATTCTGTAGAGTAGAGTGTGTGAAGGTTGTAGACAGCAGACCACCCTGACTACATTCAACAGCAGTTGATTTACCTAGCGATTTAGAGATAATACAGTTACAGTGTTACATACATACACATTATGCTTCTCCTGGAAATGATCCTGTCTTCAATTTATATTCGTTCAATGCAATTTACTACCATGTTTACTAGGAATTCACCTCACACAGTATATGTAGATTTCAGTTATCCTTAAAAACGGTAAAACTCTCTTCCTGTAAGTATTCAGGGTCGGTATTGTCCTTCAAAACCCCAGATCAGTCGACCTCTGACCCTCTACGACACCCTAAACCCTGAAACGTCCTCACAGTTTGTCCTGTGCTTCACATTTGTTTCCCAGTCTGAGACATGTGTTGCATACCAGACCACTGGCAGCCTGATGGTAATCTGCTGCCAGTGTGATTTCTTGCATTCTTAAGGTGGAATGTCAAATCTCTCATCTGCCGCAGGTCCCTGCCTGCCTGCAGCCACCATGCCTGTAAACATGCTGTCCTCATCTCTCAAAACACTGTTTTTTACTGTATATATGTGCTCTGAAAAAGGGAAATAATCATCTGAATGTTAAGTCTTTACTCTTCACGTAACACCTTGAAGTGTAGAGAGTTGTTACACACTCCTATGAATTAAACCAGAAGGGGGCGTTGTCCTCACAAACAAAACCCATCCTTCATGATATCATGACATGATCTTTAATCTCTTGTCTTCATCATGTTTTCAGTAAAAACCTATCTGTGACTATCTGCACACATTTAGATTAAATGAGAAGGAAGTCAGTGCTATTATCAATCTGTAGTTTTACCAGGAAACTGGTTTACCTGCAGAAGAACAGGTTGATAGAGACATTTATTTCACATGAATTTATATTCCATTTTCCTTCCACTATTATACTGTATCAGCATAGTCCCACTGTTTACCTTTACACTGCAGAGTTTATGTGACTCTATTGAAGTTTCATGGTACTCACTCTCTTACCAGACAGTTTAGATCAGAAAAGCTGTATAAGACATGACACAACACAAACATCCCTAAATAATGTGAATCCTACAGAAATATTAAAGCTGCACTAATCAATATTTTTTTTGTTAGCAATAGAAAAAATGACTGTGTAAAGCAACTAGATTTTACTTGTAGCGACAAATCCACAAAGGATTATCACCCAACTTTGCAGTTCTATGGAGTGTTTTACTGTCTTTCAGCTCTTTTTTGTTTGTTTGTTTTACGGCCCACAACTTTACTGTTTTGGTTCAACCTCACCGCTCTCATCACTGTCATTTCTACTGACAGCAGGAAGCTGTTTTCAGAAAAAACTCCCATATAAACTCACTGTACACTATCTGTCCAACACCAAACAGCACACAGCCAACGTTAGCAACATCCAATAAATTAAAGGCCCAGATGTTTTTCTCAAGAGTTGGCGGAGACCAAACCAAAGTGAATATTGGACTTACATTCATCAGGTAGCCACACACACAACTCAAAATTAATGCTAAAATATCTCTGTGTCTGCTGAATGTGCAAAACGGTAATTATTTACTAACACATTAGCCAAATCAACTTTATAAAGCAACTATACAGTATGTCAGGGTGTTCTTCTGCCCCCCAGTGACCAAAAATGTATTAATGCAGCTTTAATCGAGCAGTATCAGAGTTGGACTTGCCCAGGTAAATGTGAACAGAATGTTGCTTAGCAACAAGGAACTACTTTTTTCCTAAATGGAACACCAAACAATAAAATATTAAAACAAAACTAATTACATTTTGTATTAAATGTTGTAGAAACACATGGTTGTACTTTACTGTGAGACACCACAGCAGTGGGCACAGGGCAGCAGCCTGGAGGTTGCAGGTTACCACAAAAATAATTCCATTGTGTGGATTGTGGGTGGTGTAGTAGTGCAGGTGTTTCAGAAGAACCGAGTAGAAATCAGACTGACTTTTGGATTTTATGAAAGCTTTTACCATTGTTTTACAATGTTGTAGTTCACTCTGATGACTGCAAATCATATTTATTTATGAAAGGTGATAATTCATCCCCATGCTGCAGGTAGAAGTGTGTAATTATACAGCCCTCAGGAAAGGGAGCATTGATTTTAAAGGGTGGAGTGGCACCTCTATATTTAACCTTCGCTCTGTTTTATTCAGCTCAATTTATATGTCAGACCCTGAAGGTCTCAGCATGCATCAGAGGTTCATCACATCATTTAACCACTGTGTGTGTGCACATAAAGTGTGGGTGGGTTTGTGTGTATGTACCTGTAAGTGTACTGTATTAGCACACTTGCGAGTGTGTATATGTGTGTGAGAAACCCTCTTTTCCCCTCTCAGACCTGCCTACTCTACAACAACGTCTTGGTCACCATAGTGAGTATCTTTAAAACAAGGAAAGGCCTTGGTTGTCATGGCAACTGCAGTGCTTCATAAAGCACAGGATAGAGAGAGAAACGGAGAGATGTAAATCCCACTTTGGCTTCTACAGTTCATTATATTTCTACTGCTGTCATGTTTCCATGTTTATGTACACATAAAGAGATGAAGACTGACAAATCTTGTTACAAGGCCTAGCCATCGAGAGCAGTGTGGGGTTCAGTGTCTTGCCCAAAGACCATCTGACATGTGGACAGGAGGAGCCGGGAACGGACCGCCAACACTGCGATCATTGGACGACCCACTCTACCTCCTGAGCTACAAGTTAAATTCCCATCTTCCATCTTTAATGCGATGTCTTTCCTGTTTCAGGATGTTGGCTCAAGACATAATGCAAAGGTAAAGAAGAGGGTGGGATTTTTTTAAAGGGTCAGGGACATATTTTCTCACATGGTCCTAGTATTTACACATACATAGCTTTGGTTTTATTTGCAGTGGTACAGAAACTTTTGCACACAATGGAGGGGAATTAAAATGTGTTTGTGCTGTCCAAAGCACTGAAAAATTACTTTTTAAAATCTCAACAGCAGTATGTGTTAGTGTATTAGAGAGAATAATCCACAGACCTCACTGTTTACAGTTTTCATTGGGACTGTTTCTACGGTAGGGAAAGTAGTTCCAATGAATAAATAAATCCAAAAATCCAAAGGTAAATCCAAAACTATCTGTACGGCCAGATGCCACCATGAGTAAAGCAACAAAAAAAGTATTTTTTCTTTAAAGAATGCAGCGCACTAACAGCACTCTGCATGTAGATTTAAGAGGACACGTGTTTATCATATGAAATACCTTATAGCACATCTTCACACTGCTGTTTCACGGGCTCATTAAAGGAAAAGTTCCACATTTTGAGAAATACGCTTAATCGCTTTCATGCCAAGAGTTAGATGAGAAGATCAATACCACTCTCATGTCTGTCCGTTAAGTATGAAGCGATAGCCCGGTGATGGTTAGCTAGGCATAAATACTGGACGCTAGGCTCTAGATTCCTATTTAGTTCCTATATGCTAATTCTCTGCAAGAAAGAAAATAAGGGTGTTTCCCAAAATGTCAGACTATTGCTTTAAAATGAAAAGGTTTTATCCTCTTGGGAGCAGGAATGTGCTCATCAAATTAAATTTGGGTTGTCTATTCGATTTTTTAGATATCTTGTGTGATTTTGTCCTGAAGGTGGCACTAAAATAAAGGTCATTGAGTGTCTAAAGTGGGAATGGTTCATCCTCTGGTGAGAAATGTACTGATGTGATCAGTACATTTCATGGCAATATTCCCTTTAAGTTAAATTTATAGCCTTTGGTGGCCCTACAGAAAAGGTCCGGAGGGCCACCACATCAGGAATGATCGGCTCTGTGAGTTCTAATTTATTTCTTAATTTCCAAGAAGTTTCCTGGAAAAAAACATTAATTTGATAATAATTTTAGGGAACATGGAGACAGCTGATGAACATCCAATTAATTAATTCCAGTTAACTGCTAACTATAGAGTCTCTTAGTCAGTGCACAGCTGAACATGCAAAAATGTGAAGATTTGTCTACAGTGAAGCATGGAGTTCAAGACACATGAAGAATAAAGTTTCCAATAGTAAGTAAATAATAAATTAATATTTTACATAGGTTTAAATTGAGCTTTTCTTTCAAAGAAATTCCTATTTACCCTATAATTGGTAACAATCCTTTTTTCCAGGTAATTATAAGCAAATTCTTGGGAAACATTCAGATCTGTAAAATAAAGTAGCTACTGAATCATCCTCTGGGGATCATTAATAACTACAGAGCAAAAATATAGAAGAAGAATATTTGTGGAAAAGAAGTGTTTTTATTTTGTCTTCTAGATACCTAAGTTCTAAAAAATTACCACGTTTGAATTTTAGCTATACTGTATTATTTCACTAAAATAATTGCCACTTTTTAAACTAGTGGATCTTTCATGAGTTCATTCGTTTGTGTGTGAAAGCGTTACAAAGTACTTTTCATTGTAAGATAAAACAATTATTGTTAAGAAATAGTCTGAAGTTGATGAACACTAACAGACTGGATCCTCCATAACATTTAAAGACACTGGATGATGAACCTGAGGCGATGATGTTTTTCACCTCTAAAGCGGGTGTACTGTATAGCACTTTGGAAATAAACTCTTCAAGTTCAACTTAAACAGCTTGTCAGTGTATCGCCAGCCCACTCTGGGAAGAAGTATGTGTTGTTTGTAAGAGATTGGGCTGAAGAGGAGAGAGAAAAGCTTTGGAGAGTCGGCCTGTTTACAGAGGGAACGTTACCCCTCTCTGTAGGCCTTTCATTTCCTCTGCTATGAACTCTGATGCTTTCCTTTCTGTTTTTCCCCTTTGGAAAATTTCATCAAGAGGGTCTCAAAGCGTGTCTGCAACCAATTAAGTTCAATAAAATTAAACATACAGTACATGTGATTATCCAAAATCACTTTTATTGATTGACAATTAATTACCTTCTGCTGTGTTTTTTTCTCAGTCTTTCAGTCAAAATGTCCTCCCATGGTTATTTACATGAGTGTGCCAAAATCACTGTAGAGCTAATTTTCCCCATGATTGCATATCTAAACAGGATGTATGGGATATCAGCCTCTGCAAGGATATGGGAATAATTTTCGCTCTAGAGACGTTTGTTTCCCTCCTGAGATGTTAGTAGCATCACCAGAGGGAGAGTTGTGTGCCATCCAAGAGCATTTGCTGAATATTTTCCTCAAGCTGCGCACAATGCTACAAAAGACCGGAAGTCAGATAATGGGTTATAAACACACCCGCTCTTCTGGAACTTTTGACTACATCACATTACACTCATCAGCAGATGAGGTGAGATTGTTTGGTCAGCTTCTGTTTCCAAGGTCAAGAGTGAACTCTGAAACTAACTGAAACTTAAACACCTACAATTCCATGACAGTGACCAAATCTGCTGATGAAGATCATGTGACCAGAACGGCTACTAAGTGGACCTTGAGATGAGATTGTTTAGTAGTTTCCGAGGTCAAAAATGAACTTCGAGCTAGGTGAATATCCTTGTTTTTCATGAACTGCACACAACCCAACCTTCTTCTAAAGGATGTCAAAGGGTGAAAGAATAAAATTACACTAAATCTTTTCCAAATGTTTGCATATCTTATTTTCTTGCTTTACGGAGAAAGGAAGAAAGAAAAGAAAAAACAAAACAAACAGGAACCGGTAGGAAAGAGCAAAAAAAGCCATGAGTTGGAAAACAGAAGTAGAGCCTCTCAGGTAACCAAGCTTGCATATGTAGTACCCTGCTATAATTTTGTTAACATAATTGTGTTGTTTGACATTCACTTCAGTTTAAAAATGTATTTTTTTAATATGGACTAGCTATATAATATCTTTGGCGTAAGAACTTTGACATCAATATAGTTAAATTAATAGTTTTATGACGCAAAAGTGTCCTCCGATTAGAGCACTCCTTGAACCTATCATGTTCAATTTTGTTGCTGTGTATTGGTTAGTCAGGATGTCTGTCTTGTGTATTAGCCAATCGGTGATGAGTATGGCACCTGGATGGGTGGGACTAAAGGGAGACAGAGCCTGATTTTTACTTCGGTAAAGCGTGTTAAGTTACTATATGTTAGTTATGTTGAAAGCGAGAAGAAGTTTTGTATTGTTTTGTCACCCTGTAAAACGGGGACGTAAGCCTAGCATGGAGCCGTTTTCCGTCTGTATTTTCACTTAATTGGCGGGTGGACTGTTGCTAGTTAGCTGTTGCCCTCACTAGCTTGGACTAGAGGAGACTGCCAATAAAGCCCATTGAATTGACCGCCTGAGAAACTCATTCCGTTGCGAGTTTCTGAGTGTGTATGACCACTATCTATAAACTGAATTCATGTGGACATTTATAGATCAAAAGAAATGAGGTTTTATTAGTGTTTGTGGATTTCTGGACAGTGTGCTCGGTTGCTGCGGTGTAGGCCTACACTGCTTCAGTAGAGCGGTCAGGTCTTGGTGCCGCGAGAGCAGCCCGTTTTCTGCACGTGAACGTGGACAGAGCCTCAGGACGTGTTTCCCCACAGCATGACAGGCTGTTTCCAAGGAACTGTGAGTACTGACAGTCAAGATACATATGTTACATGAGGATTCAAATTAGCTCCAACATACACACCAACGATATGGTATCATAGGCTTAGTTAAACTTAATTTTTATTCTCAGTTTATTAGCATTTTGTTTTGTATTAAATATTTCATTCTGTTATTAAATTTACACCTTTGTGGCATGATATTTTTCTATGTTTGCTTGTATTATGTTTTGCACGTAAAAGAATGGGGCTAAGTGAATGGGTGGGAGTTTTTAAGCTCTCATTAATGTATAGATATAAAATATGTGAACCAGGCCTGTCCGCACCCTAGCCATTCATGAGTCATAGTGCTCAATTTGTTGTGTAGACAAATCCTGAATGTAATTTCATAGTAGACATCCCTCATCAATTCACCTCTCATGCAAAGGTGTTGTCAGTTAATGTTATGTATGCCACAACATACTGTAAAATGAGAATTGAGTGGGTGGGCTACACAGAAAAGGAGATGGAAAAGGAAAAAAAAACGATTCTTGGATACATTGCGATTCTCCCCTGAATGATTATTGAGTTCTGGTGAGGATGGCTGAGGGTGAGCATCCGAAGATGGATACAAGTCGACCGGATTTCTGTTTGGCGAGTAAATCTCGGAAGGCTATCCGCAACTCTGGTAGGTAAGTGTTTGTCCCAAAATAGTCATGTGTTGCAGCCAGAGATATTTTCTCTGCTGCTAAAACCCACTAGCTTTGTGCAAACTACTGCCACATACAAAAATGGAGGAAGTTGTTCTTCTACCACTTGTGTTTCAGAACTCTCTCACCTTACTCAAAGGCACAACCTGGTGGCGGAAGCTGTACAACACATCCACAAATATTAATATTGCATTAAATACTAAATTATGAACACTAGATCCTGGAAAACATGTAAGATCAGGACATCTTGGAATATAAACATTACTTTTAAATTAACAGTTAACTGAGTTAAACTGAATTATACTAAATTGTGGGATCCCAGATAACCAATATTAAACAGTTAACAGAAGGAAATAGGTGAGTCAAATGGTTAATTTCGGACACTGATCAAGATGCATCAATAATCGTTTTATAATCACATCGTAGCCCTCGGAATCGAATTGTAAGGTGCTTAGAGATTCACACCCCTAGATAGCAAGACCATGGTTGCAAGTTTTTCTGCATGACTTAAATGTCGTCATCTGCCTTTAGCCCCATTTGTGAGCTCAGCATTCCCTTACTTACTCCTTGATTTGGGCACTACTATGGTTGGTGACTGCAGTGGGTGATTTTTCCTCCAACAGCCACAAGGGGCAAAAATGAGCCCATTCCCCACTCAAAAACTTACGTAGACAAGCCACGGAGAGGTGAGATTTATGCTTCAATGCTACAAGAGAAACGACTTCAACGAGGAAACATAACTGGTTGGTTTGGCAAATACACGTCTAGTTAACTTTCCCACCTCCAATTATGAGCCGCGCACAGCGGCCTCCCTAAGCTTTTCTATGGACACCATTCAGGACGGTCTCCCACACAGTGGATAAGACAGTCCCAAACAGGGCTAGGCAAAACCAACATTAGAATACTGTACAAGATTTCCACAGACTACACTGCTCCTCTCTGCTTTTCTTGTCTGCTGTGCTAGCTATGGAATGGCAGTGGCTGTGCGCTGTGTGTGTGGAAATACTGGATTTAAATGTTGGTTTCACCCTAGGCAAATGTTTCAGTAGATATCTGTAAGGGATGGACTGTTTCACCGACCATGGCACTCACGCCTTGGATATCTCAGCTCCTCCTTCGGTCAAGAACTGGCTTAGTCCCCCCCCCCCATTTGGTCTGTGACTGCCCCCTGATCCCATCTACCTTATGCTGATATAACAGATGACAACTGTGTGAAGTCAAACCCCGGGAAGTTGCAACCCCACATCTTCGTGCTTGGCAGTGCTCGCATCACATCTACCCAGAAACGAAGACCCTGCTGGCAATGAGAACTGTGTGGGATCAATCCTCTGTGCTTCTCTCTATCCCCCCACCCCTCCAGTGATTTTCTTATCTCTCCCCATTTTCTGAATAGAACGTCTTTCACCCATTGCAGCCTATCTTTCCAGCAAAGCTACCATTTGTTTGTCTTTTCTCCAGAGCGATGGAGGTTGAGGGGTGGGCCCACAGTGCCTTGATCTCCCAACCCCACTTTGCACTAACTTTCAGAGCATCACAGCATGACAGGAAATTGAGGAGATGATACACACACACACACACACACCAGCCCCCTCCCTTCTGGGGCGTCTTAAACACTTCTCTCTCCAACCATAGCACAACAGTGTGACCATTGGAAGCCATGCACATACTCGTGGAACTGGAGTTATATCCAAGTAACTTTTATTTTTTTCGTATTTTATATTAAAGCTGCATTAATCAATATTTTGGGTCAAATGAGTAGGTTTAATGTAAAAGGGATTGCTTGAAGTGATGAATCCACAGAGAATTGTCACCCGGCTTTACTTCCCTTCTGCTGTACAGAGCGTTTTAACATCTTTCTGCTCAATATTTTGGTTTTTACGGCCCAAAATGTTACCATTTTGTTTTTTGTCACACCTCACTTATCAATCTCATGTCCAGCTGCTGTTTTCAGCTAAAATTCTCCAATAAACCCCCTATACACTACTTGGACAGCATCAAATGACAGAGTTAGCAGCTAGGGTTAGTGGGGTTAGGGTTGGGGTGGGAAATTAGCACCAGCCAAATTCTGGTAAAATTTGAAAGTGGCTGGTAGATTTCAGACACAAAATAATGATTTAATGTGGCTGGTGAACGTGAACATTTATTCTTCAGTAGCTGAAGGAATGTCCCACTTAATTGCACACCCTGATTCCATCCCCGCCTCCAAAGTCTCATAAGTCAACTTGACGAGCAAGCGGGACTGCATTTGCACACGTGGAGCAGGAAGCCCCAAAAATGGTATTCAGAACAGCCCTAATATTTTCGCTAATGCTGTGGAGAAATGATGTGTGTCTGTGTGTGCACTCTCAGCCACGTGGTTGCACAGCACACACTAAAGTCTGCAGGGACTATTGGCCACCTGGGACATCAAATCTGGAGTATGACCCTACAGCTTAAGGTCAAAGCTCCAGCAATATTCAAAACAGCTGGAGGGTGACGGGAGCTGATCGACCTGCTCACCAGCCTGCTGTGTCAGAAGTAAAAATACGACTGTCTCGCCACATCCACTCATCTTTATGTTGTGTGTGACACAGCAAGACTGTCACCTTCTCTTTTCAGTGATGAAACTAAAATTAGTTTTTTTACGTGCTGTTTAGAACTGAAGCACAACTGGTTTTAAAACATCTTTAAACAGTCAGAATTCATATTGCAGTGATGGCGAAGGATGTCATTTAGAGTCTCCAGCTGGTCAGGATGAGGAGGAGAACTGTGGCTGCTTTCCCTGGTTATTATGGGATTTTTGCCTCTTGTAATTATCTGCCAGATAGCTGGGCCATCTGCTTCACCAAAACTAAAGAAAGCAGTTTTTGTTTTTGTGTCCTTTCCCTGAGTCAGCAATCTATTTGAAGTAATAGGGAGTATTTAGTGGGAGGTTTCCCTTTTTTAATACAGTACTGTGTCAGAAGTTGGTTTAATTTTCTTGGCTACTAAATGGGAAAGTAAGAGAAAGTTTGACTAGGTTTTAATTTCAGTCCTCAAGGCAATAAAAATGAAAAAGAGGTGTGTATTTTGAAATCCATATTGGCCAGAAAATGCTGCTGGACTGCTGAAACAGTACCATGAATACACCCAGTATTGCCAGTGACTGTAACATGAGAAGGAAACTTATCCTCTGAGCTGTGTGTGTGTGTGTGTGTGTGTGTGTGTGTGTGTGTGTGAGAGAGAGAGACAGGCAGACGGAGAGTGTGTGAGAGTGTATAAATCAACGTGTACAGGGAATTATTTGCAACATGGATGTTTTGTTTCATTACAAAAGGAATGATTGGTGGGAGTATGGGAGAAATATTGTAGTTCTATAGGTGGTATTTGTAGGCCTGCAGGGGGTCCTTGTCAGAAATAAATTAAATTAATTGCAATTTAAGTTATAATCCTTAAGATTTCATGAATTTAAATCCCATTTCTGATACTATTTAAGGTTTTGCATTTCATAACTATTCAATGTATTTACATCCAGTAATTTTTTATCTATATAGTTTTATTGGTAGTGGTTATTGGAGTCCACCATTCCTGTGGTGGATTCAGATTGCCTACCGTAAGCACGAGGGATTCACAGGAAAGTGATACATGCATGTAATCTGCTGTATGTCTGACAGAGTATCTGCTCAAGGAGTGTTCACTGCCCTCAGATTTGTAGGGACATGTAGTATTAAACCTAACTTGCTGTTACCTCCAGGAACCACAGGTGCCAAATCAACCAGGACTGAGATCTTAAGCATTATAACTTTAAATTCGCCATGACTCCATTAGAGTCTCTATAGGGACAAATATTCCAATCATAGGTTGTATTCCCAGTTTAGACAGTTATATTCACTAATAAAACAGCGACTGAAGTGACTGTTATTGACGTTAAAAAGTCAAAGAGCTCAGTCAGTAGCAGGGATGTCCCGATTACATATTTTGCTCCTGGTCTTTTAAATTTGTCGATATCAAGTTTGATCTGATACTGATTTTGATTGTATTTTAGTAAATTTTCCACCCTACATAACTGCACAGTGCATACTAAGTATAGTATAACCTAACCAACAAGTGTCCTTTAATAGTTTCCTATAATATTCTGCATATGCTGTGGCAGGAAGCTTTGGAGAGAAGTTAAACAACTTCTCTGCAACTGCAAGGTGAACAAAATCCTGCAGTTCAGGTGCAGTTTCAACCAACAACAGAACTTACAGTGAGGTTAATTTCACGCATAGTGGTCACTACAGTGGACAGCTATTCAAAAGCCGTTTTCTTGTATATGCATGGGTTTTGATTGTCTAGTTGCACATCAGCCACTACAGTGGACTCTAGTGCGTGTTTCCACACACTGCCCCCACTGTCCAACCATTGTAAATGCAAGAGAATTTTGTCAAAACCAAGATGGCCGACGGAAAGCCAGAAACACCAAGTAGGTCAGGAACATCTTGCCAATCCTTCTATAGCAGGAGACCCTTGCAGGTAAAAAAAATTTGGTGATATCAAGTAACAACTAAGGAGTAATATAATTGTTAAAATTTCCAAGTATTGATTTTATGTTGTGAGGAAATTACGATTAATCATCTGTCTACTAAATTGGACATCATGCAGCACTGGCTATATTTGATCTACAATTCATACTATTACTGCGACTTTGTTCTTCTTGAAAATACTTAATCTGCAGTAACTTTGTTAGCTGTAAATTAATTGATTTATGTTATTACAATGTAACTTGCAGTTTTTATAATAAAAACAATATTTTGTGCAGATTAGTTCCATTATGTGAGTAACACTTGGTGTCTTTATTTTGTAGAGCTCAAGTGCAGTGTGTGATAGAAAGGCCTACAGGATAATAGAGCAAATACCATCTGAGTCAAGTGAGGATGATGCTAGTGGCAGTGATGATGAATGGTTGCCAGAAAAAGAAGGATTAGGAAATGCTAGCAGCAGTGACAGTGCAGCTGAGGGAGCTGAGGATGCTGAGGGAGCTGAGGATGTGAGAAATATCTGGAAAACCAAAGACAACCAGTTTGAGGGAGACTTGCCTCCTTTTTTAGGAGAGTGGAAAGTGAATGTTGAGGGAACTGAACCAATAGATTTCTTTATGCATCTATTTCCTGAAGATCTGATAAAAGAAATCATGCACAATACAAACATGTATGCACTCCAAAAAGGAATAGAAAATCAAAAGATGACAAAAGATGAAATGACATTTCTAGGAATTAATATGGCCATGTCATACCTCAGATACCCAAGATCAAGAATGTACTGGTCATCAGAGGAAGGACTTCGTCTTGATTTGATAGCAAATACCATGTCAGTGAACAGATTTGAGCAGATTCTGAGGTACATTCACTTTGTTGATAATTACTCACAGGAGCCAGGAAATGCTGATAAGCTCCTCAAAATCAGACCTGTGTTAGATGCACTCGAGAAAACCTTCCATTCAGTAGTCGATCCTGAAGAATTTCAATCGATTGATGAGCAGATCATTCCCTTCAAGGCCTGTCTCTCAAGCAGTACATCCCAAAAAAACCCAAACCCTGGGGTGTGAAAGTGTGGGTGAGAGCAGGGACCTCTGGATACATGTACAGATTTGAAGTGTATCAGGGTTTAGCTGGGCGTGGTCAGGTCAGTTGATTGGGAATGGCTGCAGACGTAGTCATGTGCCTCTGTGATGACATACAGCAAAAGAATCATAAGGTGTTCTTTGACAATTTCTTTTCCACCATTCCACTCATTCAGGCATTGCAACAACAGGGCATCTATGGCACTGGCGCATGCAGAATCAACAGGCTCCAGGGAGCACAACTGAAACTGAAGAGTGAAAAACAACTCAAAAAAGAAGGAAGAGGAGCTTGCTCTGTTGTCAGCAATGCTGAAAACATCACAGTCACACGTTGGTTAGATAGTTCAGTGATCCACATGGCCTCTTCCTGCGCTGGCCAGTCCCCACCAGATTTGGCCCAGAGATGGAGGAAGAAAGAAAAAAAGATGCTCAACATCCAAAGGCCATTTTCTGTGAAGCTGTACAATCAGCATGTGGGAGGAGTAGATCTCATGGATCAGTGTGTCGCAATGTATCCCCACAGACGCAAAAACAAACGGTGGCACATCCGAGTGTTCTTTCACTTCTTGGACGTGACCACTGTGAATGCCTGGCACCTCTACAGAATGTCTGGATCGGAAAAGAAGGATCTTCTGCATTTCAAGGCATCTGTAGCTTGTGCGCTAATAAATGCAGGTTCCATCCAGACACACAAAAGAGGAAGACCCAGTGCCACCCCACCTCCTCTGAAGCGCAGAGTAGTGTCCAAGGCACCCCCTGAGATCAGGTTTGGCCCTGGAAACCACTGTCCCCAGCTCACCGAAGCAAAAAATGCAAACAGATGCCATGACACTGCATGCACACGAAAAACCAAGTACATCTGCATGCACTGTCTTGTGGCTTTGTGCCCTGGGTGCTTTGCCAATTTTCATAGAAGATAGACTTGGTGAACTGATGTACGAGTCAGTAAAACTGAAGAGACTGTACTGCTGAATTACATCTGAAAGAGAGTAATTGGAGAGCCATGGACAATATTTTTCTGTTATTTTTGTAGAAAATGTTAATTGAAAAAATATACAGTTCAACAGGGGAGGTAGGGAGGGGCTGAAGAGTCAAGAGTGAGGAGCTGAATGAGGGAGGGAGGAGTCAGGAGCAAGGTTCGACGTTTTTGCATTGCATTGAACAGTATTAGAATATGTTAAAATATGTGAACACATTAGTTTAACAGCATTAAAAATA
>LKNJ01001085.1:83710-128734 GCA_002120245.1 Maccullochella peelii | reverse complement strand
TGTGTTTCATCACAGTGCAGTCATATCATTTAGTTTACAGCTCAAAAACAACGTTTAAATGTGCAGGACCTCTTTAACATGAAAAGCACAATTTAAGTCACCTGCAGAGAAGCCGCCTTGTCCTTCTTTTTGGATTTCCTCTCCCTCTCCTTTCTCTTGCGGAACTTTTTAAAATAGTCCTGAATCAAGAAGCTGGCGTAAAACTTCCCACATGTCACCTCATCGCCTGAGAAGGAAAGGAAAAAAAAAAAAAAAATTTGTAGTGATTTCTGCTTTCACAACTTCTTCACCATGGCTGGCAGCTATGTAATCTTTTGGTGTACCTCTAGGGGGAGGAATGACTTCATCAATGAGCTTGGGCTTGGTGCGCTTCCAGAGCTTCTTAATGATCAGCTTCAGCTCTTCATTCTGCTGGTCGATGGGGCCTGAGGGGGGGGAAAAGCAGCAAATCCTTTAAGGGAAACAGCGCCCTAACAACACTGGGCGAGCCAGTCTCAATGAGCATGCATGAGTTTCTGTCTGTGTATGAGGTCTAACCTTCGGTCTTGATCTTGAGCGAGGTTCGCACGAGAGCAAACAGAGTAGCATTGAAGGTGACCGTCCCATCTGCGTGCAGTGGGACGTTCATAGCAACCAGTCTCTGAGAGGACAAGAGGATGAGGCAGAAGCGGTGAGATCTATCTGTTATTGTTTCTAGCATCAAGTGTGCAGCACTGAATTTGTGTTGACCTACCTTGCAAGCAACACGATGAGGACACAGCTTTCCAAAACCAAGAGGTGGCTGAATCCTACGCAGCATAGTGACGACATCGATGTGCTTTATACGGCCGCTGCAAGAGGCAGAAGAACAGACATTTACTGTCGGTTGAGAATGTTCTGGAAACAGTTAGAGTCTAAAGAGAAATGAGTCTTACGTGGCCTCTGGATCGTAGTCGGACCAAACTCTCTTAAACTCGTCCAGGTGGTGAGTACCGAGAACAGTCCAGTCTCGCGTCAGGTATTCAAAGTTGTCCATGATGACAGCAATGAACAAGTTGATAATCTTGAGAGAGAAAAGGACAGAAACATAAGAAATACATTATAAAACAATGAAAGGAATTTTGATTGAGAACATTTACACACAAACTTTCAAACTACTTATCACTGAACACTACCGTATCAACTGAAATTCATGCACTCAGTGTGTTTCAAGGCAAATTAATACAAGTAGCTTAGTATGTTGGAAAATGACAAGATAACATTTTTCATTAGTGTGTAGTCGTTTGCTTCTAAATGCATGTGATTAATCAGAGCTGTCTTTCATAATGTCAGTCCATCCACTTCTGTGAATTCTGCAAACAAAACAAAACAAAACAGGGTCTGTTTTAGCAGCCAGGAGGGTCCCAGCGGGTCTCTGCTAAAAGGTTGATGGATGTCAGCTGTCCACAAGAGAAGAAACCATAGAAGGAACGCAAGACACACAAGAAGAAGACGGGCTGAACATGAACCTGGTTGTAAATCTGGCTTCAGGGAACAAGGAAAGAGCTGAGAAAAAAAGTCAAACCAAGGAGGAGATTAAGATCAATGATGGTCTCAAATTTGACATTTTAAAATACATGGCGTGCATTAAGTGTGTAATGTCTAGTAGTAGGCGGAGAATGGTTCGAAGTGGGCTTTTCAAAATAAGGAAATCATAATATTGCACAATAAAATATTGCAAATATTAGCCTCCGTGCTAATAATTTAGGTGGTGCGACGACACTTGAGTGTGGGAACTGTTTTGTACTTGTCTCTGTCATTTTCACTACTGGTCTGCAACAGCCAAAAAGAGCATTAGCTTCAACTTTCATTTTCTAAACTTCAGGTTAGGCCCTGTTCTGCTCTCGCACATTATCCAGGTTTAAAGTCACCTTCGTCTAACCTGTTTAATGTCTTAAAATAACACTGAGGTTATACAAAATGTTACCAAAATATCTGCACCTTTTTAAATCAGGATTGTGTCATTTGCTGTCTGGATTAAGAAAATTCTCTCTGAAGAGCTGGCAGTTGGAGAAGACAAGGTTAGCTTTTTAAAACTGCTACTACTCAGTCGCTGTAATTCTATCCTCTCTACATTCATCTGACTGTGATCCCACTTGACCTGACCTCCTGTACAACACAAGTCTGAATTAATTATACCTAAATTTAATTTGGAGTCAGGAGGCCGTGTGAAGTTACATCAAAGGAGGGAAAGTGTTTTACTACAAACTGTCTGAGGACTGAGTGATTTTAAAAAAGACAGACAGAAAGGATCCTTAATCCTCCTCAGCTTCGCTCACCAGGTAAGCACAGAGCATGAAGAAGCTGATGAAGTAGATGTAGGACAGGTTGCTACCGCAGGTGAACTCTTCACCAGGCTCAGTGTCGGATTCTGGGTCACAGCGTCTACCGGGCAGAGCTGCCAACATGATCTCCTGCCACTGCTCTCCAGTAGCACACCTACAAGGACACAGAGACAGGGCAGCACTTTCATTTGACCTCTACTCACACACTAAGATCTTTTAGATGGAGGAGAGCGAAAATATTTAGTTTTTTGTGTCAACACATAACTTACACTTGGCAGCAAATGGCAGAAATACAGATAATAGTGGTAAAAACACACTTAGCATCTGTCTCTTTCTGGCTAACATGGCTCACCTGAAGAGCACCAGGACAGCCATGAAGAAAGTCTGGAAGTTGCAGTTTCTGTTGATGTGTGTGTCGTCATCAATGGCCACTTTCCCAAATGTCTGAAAAGAGAACAGTGCACTTGGTGATAATCGGAATCACACTTAGGTTTATTGCCAAGTAGGTTTTCAAACATACAAGGAATTTTGCCTTGCATGTTTGGTGCATAACAGTCACAGTAAGAGAAAAAAGAAACAAGTCAAGAATCTTAAATATAAAATAGAACTTTACAATGAAAAATATGTCAAATATATTTGTTTTGAAATGAAAATAGCTGTACAGTTTTTAAAAACTGTAGGATTGAAGGAATGTTCAGATGTTCACAGTATAAAGAATATAAAGAATATGTGCAATAAAGATTTGCGTTAGTTAGTTCGACGTGTCAGTGTCGGGGGGTCCCACTAATGAAGTGGGCGCAGACTGTCTTGTATGGTTTATACAGTTTTGTTTATCATGAATTAGTTAATTGATTACATTTTAGTTGGTGAAAGTGAAACCATTTAAAAGCCTCGATTGACAAGAGAGACTCACCTGCATGCCAATCACAGCATAGATGAAAAAGATCATGGCGATGAGCAGACCAACATAAGGCAGCGCCTGGGCAGAACGAAGTCAAGAGCTCAATTACACAAAAGGAGTTTAGACGTGTCATGACAACATACTGTAGGCAACCCTCTGTGGCATGCAGGGGCGGGAATATGGACAGTGCAGGCAGTGCAATTGCACTGGGACCCGTGGGGGGCCCCGTAGAGAGAGCAGGCCCTCCAACAATTTGTTGGCAGATTGGCCCTTGGGAGTCAGAAATACGCCTATATTCAAAGAAAAACTCACACTGACTTAAATATGGTGCCATTTGCTATATATGCCCTTTGTTTTGGTAAAGTAGTCACTAGCAATCAATAACAAAATGATATGCTTATTCTACATAAACTATTCGATTAAATGAATAATGTCTTATTTTCTTTGCTATTTTTGTCAGATACAGATACGCAGTGATGATTGCTGGGTAATATGTATGCTGATGTAGTCCAATGAAGTCCCTATTTGATCATGTGACACGACGATATGATATACGGAAGCTAGTTTAGACGCAAGATCTGTCAAGACTGACAAGTGTGTGCACTTCATAACTAATAACTAGCGTGCACTGGGGCCCGTCATAACTACCTTACGCCACTGGCAGTATGTGAATCAATGTGAATCTCACCTGGAGGGACTTGACAAAAGTCCAGAGGAGGGTTCGAATGCCTTCTCCTTTGCTGAGCAGTTTAACCAACCTCAAGACTCGGAATAAACGGAAGAATGTGATGGACACTTTTCCACTCTCTCCTTTACCACCGCCCTAGAACAAACACAGGTAATTAAATACATGTGTTAAGAGTACGTATAGTATCTTGACGTATAAATCCAAAACCTAAGGTACGTTTGGAGTTGCTCACCTCACCATGGCCGCCTCCTCCCTGGATCAATGTTTCAAGCAATCATCATCATCAGGCAGAGATGCCATGTGAGAGGAAAGAGATTAAAAAGGCATCAGGATCAGGCACAAATGATTAGTAAAACATGTGTCAAGAAACCATTTCAATGAATGATCATTTGGTCTTTTTATGCATTTATTCAAGTTATTTTCTGTAAAATTGTTTTAAAGTTGTCTCACACTGCTAGGAATACAACTCTGGTGAAGAATTACAAAATAAGTCAAATTTTAATACATTTATTCTAAAAACACTGGAATCGGCCTATAAAATACCCACCATGTAAGTTGTAATTGACCTCAGTGTCTTGGTGGCAGTAATAGTGAAACCTTTTCATTCTGGCAACTGGATTGTCTTTTGGTTTTATTCTCAGTATCAGATTAACTGCTTTATACCAATTCTTTACTATCAGGTTATATTATTATGTGTTCTGGAAAACTGAGTATTGAGCAATTGTTGTTGCTGATGTTAATGTTTAATGTCTAATGTAAGTTTTTGAGCTGATCCTTAATTTCTTCTGATGACAACATGGCCAATAGCTCTCCGTTGCAATATGTACCAATGATACTGGAATTTTGCAATGTTTGTTTGATTTAATGATCGATAATTTCACATTTTTTCACAGCAGTAGAGAATAGAGCCGTAGAGGAAACACTGTGCGTCTGTACTATCAACACGCTCTCTTTTCCTTTTGTCATCTAATGGAAATGGAAGTGCAAACAAACTTACGCTAAACTCAGAAACGGCAATATCCAACACGCTCCCCACGACAATTAACGCGTCGAATGAATTCCACGGATCAATGAAATAGTGCTGCGGAGGAAAGAATAAGCAAGTGAGTCAAAAACAGACGGTGCTGACAGTTAAATGTGAATTTCATAGGTAGAAGAGTGAAACCTCACATGAGCCCGCAGAGCCAGTAACTTGATGACCATCTCTATAGTGAAAACCACAGTGAAGATCATGTTGAGGATGTCCATGATGGAGGTGAATAGTTTAGACTGCTCGTAATGCTGCGAGAGAAGCAACAACAGCACAAAGCTTCATGTCACAACACTGAAACAGGGTGATATTTCTGTGTTTTATGGCTGAGTAGTGTGCAATGATACCTGAACAGCCAGAGTGAGGGTGTTTCCCAGAATCAGCACAAACATGATGTATTCAAACTGGCTGGAGTTGATTATTTTCCAGAATTTGAGCTGAGACGGGTTTTTAGGAATGTAAATCTTTATAGGTTGAGCTTTCAGTGCGTAGTACACACACTGGCGCTGTACAGGGGAAAAAAGAAGACAACGAACATTATTCACTATGAAAAATTAAACAAACATATTCCACAGAAATAACTGTGTAACTGAAATGATATAATCAAGTTTTGGAGAATAACAAACTTGATTTTTGTTGAGTTCACAGTTCTTGAATTCAGCCTCTCCTTGCTCTCGAAATGTGATGATGACAAAACCCACAAATATGTTCATCATGAAGAAGGCGATGATGATGATGTAGATGATGAAAAAGATGGAGATTTCTACTCGGTAGTTGTAAATGGGCCCTCGGTTTATGGCGTTGGCATCCACGGCCCGGTAAAGGAGCCTTTATACAAAATAACACAACAGTGAGGATACATTTCTTGGTCAAACACTGATTTAAATAACATAAAGCTTAAAGGATGAGGCTGGCAATATTCTATTTTTTTCTTATTGTCAACAAATCCCATGAAAAGACCAAAACCATCAATGAATTGATCCTACTAATATGTATGTGAAGCCGAAACCTGATAAATCTTATTCCTCTGTGCCATAGAGCGCCATTGTTTTCCAAAAATGATTAACACACCAGTGTTGCACTAAATGACATGCTCCTTCATTACCATGAACACGGGCACTGTCGTTTACTTTAACTCCATCCCAAAGACACGATCCTGTATTAATCCGCAGCAGAAAATAGTTCCCAACAAATGCGCTGTTCACTCCTGTTTTAGTAATGTTTCCTTAAACCTACAGTGCCCATCTGTTTTAGGGAATTACTGAGCCATTTAAAAAAATGAAACTATATATTTGTGACCAATTTTTAAAGATTTACATCTTCGGCAGGGAGGCTAGGGAAGTTGGAAAGTTCTGAGAGACGGACTAACACATTCTTGGTTTTTTTTCTTTTCATGGACATTTCTTGACAATAAAAAAAAAATAATAATTTGCATTAAAAGCTATGTAAAGTTACTACTCACTGTGGCCAGCCTTCAAATGTTGACACAGTGAACAAAGCCAGCATTCCCATCAGCACATTGTCAAAGTTGAAATCACTGTTTTCCCAAATCCTCTCTTTCACCATGGGGTGGTTCATATCCCCATCTTTATAGACCACAAACGTTCCCCTAAAATGAAACACATACACCATATTGTTATGACAGTGGCAGCATGTTGACTGTGAGGTGCTGTGTACTGTGTAGAGAATTAAACTGACTTGCACTCCAGAGGAGTGTGTTTGGCTTCGTCTGTGCAGCTGTAGAATCTGCCCTGTAACATTAAACACAGGAAGGTTAAACCATCAAAAACACTTAACTGGCCACTCCCCATTTAAATCCTGTGACTAAGAGAAAAATACACTCAGTTGCCACTTTATTAGGCACACCGGCACAATCCAGTTCAGTCCAATACAACAGCTGTGTCACAAGATCTACCTTTATGAAGCAGTTTTTGGTAATATTATTGGAAATGTGTAAATTGGATTAAATGTTTATTATTGAGGTAATTGTTGTCTGACTTTATGGCAGAACAGTTGTATTGGATTGGATTACACTGTGCAGGTGTATCTAATAAAGTGGCCTCTGAGTGTAGAAATCAAAAGGCTGACAGCATGAACGTGTACCTTGAAGAGCTGCACTCCGATACAGGCAAACATGAACTGAAGGAGCGTCGTGACGATTAAGATGTTGCCGATGGTGCGGATCGCCACGAACACACACTGCACCACATTCTGTGAACATGCGAACAACAAAGGACATGTGTCAGCTTTAAATAGCAACAAACTATACTTTATATACACTATATAAAGAGCAAATAGACACTGACTGACCAGAATAATACTTAATAAAAATGACTTCATCTATAATTTTGAAAATAACAGAAAAAAGAAAAATAAATAGAAGAGATGTGTTCACCTTTAGTCCCTTGGCTCTGTTGATGGCTCGAAGAGGCCTGAGCACTCGCAGCACTCGGAGAATCTTGACCACAGAGATCGCACTCGAACTGAGAGCAACAATACAAAGGGTTTAGAGTCAAGAAGAAAACAAGGGATAAAAAAATAAGGCAGATTGGGCTGGGAGATAGAGAATAAAGTATAAAATATATATATATAGTGCCTCATTATGTCCTGTGAGTCAGAAAGTTGCAATGATTTTAACCCACAAAGCGACAGTAATCCAGAGAGAGAAAGAGAGAGTGTTACCCTCAAACCTCGACACTTTAACGAGACATCACTGCTGCTACACATTACAGCTACACGGCAGTGACTCCTATTGATTCTTCCGTCAGAAGACAACTGTGTGCAGTTTGCATTAGACGGGGATCTTACTCACTGTAAAAAGAAGGACGTGAGCGACACACTGACAACCAGCAGGTCGAGAAGGTTGAAAGCATTTCTGCAGAAGGAGCCAGTGTGCAGAAAAGCTCCGTAGACGGTCATCTACGCATGAGTGAGGAAGTGAAGAAACAAAGTTAAAAACTAGTCTAACTTATGTTGAAGAAATTGGAGCAATTTTGTCAATTTCAGCCACTGCAACTGTTACCTTCAGTACGATCTCCACTGTGAAAACTGAAGTGAAAACATAATCGGCGTAACCGAGCACCTGAGGAAGAGAGAAATTCGTATCAGTATTCAGTCTTGTTTATTGTGCAGGTAATGATGAGCAGGTGGATGTGGTCTGTGACGCTCTGGTGTGGTCGGTCTTACTATGTTCCTGAATGAGTGGGATTTGATTGGATCCTCAGCAGCCAGGGAAATACTACTGAGGATGATGAAGATGAGAATGAAGTTGGTGAAGTAGGGGTGATGGATGAGGTTGTGGCAGGCAACCCGCAAACTGAGAATGAGAAGGAAATTACAAAGAAAAGGGGATTATTTTAGCAATGTCTTGGTGTTAAAGCATATAACACAAGGTATTGTTATATCAGTTGGGGAGTTAAAGAGTAGGATTATAGGAATATATTAGAATTAGGTTAATCTGGCGCATGTATGGTGTCAGATTACCAGTTTTTCTTTCCAAGAATGAAGAAGGAGCTTCCATCCGGGATTGGGACGATCTTCTCTTTGGGCCCGGAGAACTCAGGCTTTAATGGAGCAACTCCTACAATAGAATAAAGAGCAAACAAGAAAGGTGTAAGAGACAGTTTACGTCTTATTTAGCAGGTCTGCTGTTTCTCCTGCAGAGCGTGACGTCCGTCAGACTCACCCTCCAGTCCCTCGATGGCCCTCAGCTCCTCGTTTTCCTGCCAGTCGTCCTCATCGTTCTGCACACGAGACAAAAGATCAGCTGTTGTTGTTTGGCATTTTACTTTTTACAAACGTCCAGTATGGCACAGTAAAAAGATAAATAAGATTCTCTACCCCTGCATCCTCATCCTCTTTCTCTTCGTCCTCATCCCACTCTTCTTCCTCTTCCTTTTTCTCTCTGAAAAACAAACAACTGCAATGAAGCTAAGGCGGGATTGTTTTGAAATGCCACTTTTTTGTATGTGCTTAATATACTGATCAGTGTAAGTGCAGCAGGAAATAAAAGGATGGGTCACTTATAAATGTGTCCACTGCTCGCTGCCAGCTTTTCTCATGTCAAACTTACTCGACTTTCTTCTTTCCGCCGCCTCCTGCCAAGTTGTCCACAGCGATAGCCAAGAAGACATTGAGCAGAATGTCTGATCACAAAATTAAGGAGTCCAATTTGTTCCAGTTATTAAAGGCAAATCATTTAAAGCTCAGACTGTGACAGGAATCAGACAGTAAGTGCACAAACCCTGGAGAAAGGATACAGTTACCACAGACAAAGAGGATGACAAAGTAAATGCACACCACCATGTTGGGGAAGATCGGTCCTCCATATGCCATAATGCCGTCATACATCACAGCGTTCCAGTCCTCTCCAGTGAGGATCTGCAAAGAAAGACCAGAAAAGAGAGAGACGGCAGACAGGCGGAGTGAGAGGCCTGTAATTCATACCACAATGCATAAAAGAGCTGAGTAGAGAGGGTGGTAACATTGGGAGCTACTGAGGAGATGTAAATCACCTGGAAACAAGTGAGCAGAGCCTGGGGGAAGGAGTCAAAAGTGCTTCTCTTCATCTGAGTCTCGTCAAAGTTGAATTTGCCTCCAAACAGCTGCATGCCCAGCAAGGCGAAGATGATGAGGAAGAGGAAGAGCAGCAGCAGAAGGGAGCAGATAGCTTTCATGGAGTTGAGCAGCGAGTTGACCAGGTCAGACAAAGCAGCCCAGTGCCTGGAAATAACAAAATCAAAGAGATGCATCAGGAAATGAAGATAAGATGGGAAAAGGTCATGATTAAAAAACAAACAAAGTGGCAGATGGATCTATATCACAGATTCCTTCCTCATGCACCCGAGTGAAAGGCTCCAGATGTTTTACCAATAAACTCTGGCACCAATTACCGAGTCATCTTGAATATCCTGAGCAGTCGGATGCAGCGCAGCACGGAGATGCCGATGGGCGGGATGAAATTCATCTCCACGAGCAGCGTCTCAAGGATGCCGCCGCACACCACGAAGCAATCAAAGCGGTTGAACAGTGCCATGAAGTAGATCTGCAGGCCAAAGGCGTACATCTTCATCAGCATCTCCAGAGTGAACAGCAGCAGCAGGATCTTGTTGGCTCGCTCTGAGGGACAGACAGAGAAGAAGTTGTTTTTATTTTTATTTTCTCTGGTGATTCCTTCTGTACAGCTGGTTGGGGTCGGGACCCAAAAAAAAAAAAACCTCAGCAAATGTCAAAATAAAAGGAGGAGCGGATTCCTACCTTGCATTTCTGTGAGCCACTTTGGCTGTCCATAATGCTCGGAGGCACTGGCCACCGTGTTGAGAAACACCAGCAGAAGCACCAGCCAGTAGAAGTTAGTGGTCTTGACGGCCACGCGGCAGTTCTTCCTGAACGTATGATTCAGCTGGCACAACTGGTCACTAAAAAAAGAGTGGAAATAGTATTTTGAATGAGGTGTTCATTTTGACGAGGTATAACAACTAAGAAAAAGCATAAGGAGTGCCTTAATACTTTTTCATTTTCAAAATATTAAAAGAAAAACATCTGAGCCTTAGCAACACAGTGTGTTTACCTATTTCATAGTTTGTAAGTACAAACAAAAGCAGTGCATTACTACATATATACATATACAGTATATGTATACAAACTTATTGTGGTAATAGTATATAACAGAAGACATTATATCAGCTCATCAATCACCAGACTACATTGTTTAAGTGATTTTAAAAACTGTCATGTGGTATCTGTCACTTCATGCTCTTCATCGCATAAATACAGTGTAATAGTGAAAATCTTACCAGAAGCTATTGGCCATCATCTTTGCCCTGAGAAAACAAGGAAATGTGAGCGCAAATCGTGAACTGACTTCATTAACACCTGCACGCCAGTGATGAATCAAAACAATACTGCTATGTCTCTGTTGCCTTACATGAGAGAAGCACAGAAGCCGTTGTCATCGTCGAGGTATGCTATGTCATCGTCCGAGTCGGACTCTGCTGAACACGCAGATGAGTAACGGAGGTTAAGAGAGAATCATGTAAAAATAAACGTAATAACAGTGACAGCTGACATACCTCCGCCATCCTCACTGTGTTTGTACCAGCCAAACTTCTTCATCATCTTTTTCTTTGCAATTGCAGCACCTTTGAAGTCAAACAGAGGCAGATTATGTATAAATGTAAAGCTACATGTAGATGTTTGGGTTTGAGTGTGTGTGTGTGTGTGTGTGTGTGTGTGTGTGTGTGTGTGTGTGGGTGTGTGTGTGTTAAACTAACGTTTGTTTCCTTCTTCATCCACATCCTCGGCCTCTATGAGCCAGTCCATGTAGCCTATCATGTCCTCCTCCATCTGCTTGCTCTCCTGCGCCTTCTGCAGCTCGCCACGGGCCACAGCCTTTTCCCTTTCCTTGGAGAACTCTCTGTGCAACAACACAAACTCCAGAAACTCAGGCAAACATTGAAGAAGAATGTAAGGGATTCATTTTGTTTCACGTAACACAATAAATGCACAGAAAGCCAAAGGTGGGACCAAGTCATTGTTTTGCAAGTCCCAAGTAAGTCTTTGCACTCAAGTCCTAAACTTTGAGTTTCGAGTCCTAAACAAGTCATAATGTGCTCTTCGCCAAATGTCTTATTGTATTTAAATAACATACTTTTAAATCTTTGGGCTTGGGGGGAAGGTATCAAGTATTTTCAGGTCAAAAGGCTCAAGTCCAAGTGAAGTCATGAGCCACTGGTGTTAAAGACAGAGTCAAGTTGCAAGTCTTCATTGATTTTGTCAAGTCGAGTCTAAAGTCATCTAATTTGTGACTCGAGTCCACACCTCTGCAAAAAGCTGTGACCTGCAGTGCAGCAGCTACCCACCCGCTTAACACACCCAATACAAGATTGATAATGAAAAAGGATCCAAAGATGACCAGAGAAACAAAGTAAACCCATGGAATCTCAAAGCCAATGGCATCATTCATCTGTGCAGAGAGACAGAGAGACAAAGGACAGGTAAGTATTTTCAATTACGACAAACAAAACGTAAGCGTGCAAACTGTGGAGGATCCAGGAGCATGTACCCAGTAGAGAACATCTGTCCAACCCTCCATAGTGATGCACTGGAAAACTGTCAGCATGGCGAAGAAAACGTTGTCGAAGTTTGTGATGCCGCCGTTGGGGCCCTCCCACTTGCCCCTGCACTCAGTCCCGTTCCCGACACAAAAGCGTCCGCTCCCGGCGAACGCACAGGGTGACGGATCATCTTCCACCATGAGACCTAGAGCGGAGAACAGCAGGAGGCCGACATTGAGCCTACACATCCATGAAATATGGACACTATCAAATCTTTTTTTTTTTTTTTTTGGTTTAGAGAGCAGATACCTGTGCTAATGGAGTAACACGTCTTGTGCATCCTGCCGATGAAAAGCTCCAAGCCGATGATAGCGTAGATGATGATGACAAACATGACCAACATACCGATGTGCAGAAGGGGGACCATGGCTTTCATGATGGAGTTCAAGACAATTTGCAAACCTGGCAAGGACAAACACACACTTTCCAATGGTGCATGTGGGATGAAGCACAGCAACACACATGCAAGACCACATCCACAACAAACTGCAGCAGATGATGAACGCACTTGGCACTCCAGACACGAGCCGAAGCGGTCGCAACACCCTGAACGCTCTGAGGGCTTTGACATCCAGGCCTCCAGGCTTTCCTGCAGCATGATGGGCCTCTCCTGGCTTATGATCTGTCATGGCTTCTGCCATCACGCTGAACAACCTGCACAGACACACATGACAGCTGTTGAACTCTCCTTCTCATTAGTGACGGAACATTTGTAGATTGCAAACGGTGACTACACATGAAGCACCAAAATACCCGACAATGACGATAATGAAATCAAGCAAGTTCCATCCGCTGCGTATGTAGGCGCTGGGGTGCATGACTAAGCCGTAGGCGAGAATTTTAGTGAAGGTCTCGATGGTGAAGATGACGAGGAAGACGTACTCAACTTGCTCCTGAGAACAAAAGAAAAAGCAACGTAGGGATGTTTGGCAAAATTGGAATGACCTTTTTTATAAGCCAGTGAGTGCGTCTGAAAGGAATAAATATGGGAAAAAAATGTCAGAGTAAAATAAGGTGGCATTAACTGACTTTTTCATGCTTCCTTCTTTAAATCACATGCGTTATCAATAACTGCAGAGGCTTTCTAACCTCTTAACCCAGTGCCTAACACATGCTTAAGCCTGTCACCGAATCCCTTTCCTGTACCCTTCAGCTTAATGCTTCTAATCACTGCTACCACTGTCACTAACGCGTCTACCTCAGGCATGAAACAATAATCCAGGCGTAATGTGGTTTAATGTACGATGACTGGAATTCACAAAAATCAGTACTATCCACCCTAAACTTGATCCAAAAATTGATGATATTAACTGATCGTAAGTCACTGTAGGGACGTGTGTGAACTGTCAGCTTAGCTCCTTTGTACAATCCAATAAAAGGATCTACTAACATCTATCCTGCTGCAAGTGTAGTCGTGTGTGTGTGTGTGTGTGTGTGTGTGTGTCCCTGTCCCACTTTTTACCTAAAATCAAAATCAAACATTTCATTGCTTTTACTCTCTGCAAACAAGGTAAGGCTTGTTTCTAACATTAACAACAATGAGACTATATGTTAATATATATAAAGCTGTTGTTGGCTCATTTTCCACTATACGCCAAAGATAAACACGCTCGTTTTCAGTTTGACCACTGTGTAGTTTATCATTTACAGGGGAAAAAATATCAGAAAGACAGAGAGAGTGAGAGAGAGAGAGAGAGAGAGAGAGAGAGAGAGAGATGAGGTAGATGTCTGGTGTTAAAGTAAGTCATGATCCCTGACAGGGTCACCTAAATGAGATCACACCACAAATTACCATCCAACAGAACGCTGCTAACCTTCTCACTAATTGTTGCTACCTTCAGCAAAATACCTACTGACTCCTGTCCTTTCCATGAAAAACTGTTTTTCCTACACCTTTTGTCATGTGAATCATGCATAATAGAGGCTACAATATCTATCAGTGTTCTCAAATGACTCAGAGGACCTGAGAAGTAAAATCATCTCAGGAGTACCAGATGGGATGTTCTTAGTGAGAGTCGAGCGCTGGAAACAGAAACATAAGAACACAAACAGTAAAAGAAGCTCAGACATATTTCATGTGATTTTACTGAAAATACAAAAAGCTCACGTTGACAGCTGTCATTCATTCCCCTTAAAGGGATCAAGTTGCTGTCCTAAACTTTTTCTATTTCCGGTCTGATGAAGACAGCTCTATATGATCAAAGCACCAGCATCTGTTTGAAGTTTATACTTCATGTGATATTATCCATGTTGCCCCCCCAAGTCCTCTCACTGATTGATCTAGGTGTCTTGTCTATGTATCTTTATAACTAAGTATGTATGAATGCATCAATCATACAAATAAGGGAATGAATGGAAGGTACTTCACTGTTGGAAATGTTTTGTTCAGTTCCTTTTATTCCTTTCTATGTAGGAAGAATATTTACCCAGGTTTTAAATTTTATCCTTGTTTTTTTTTTAATGTATTCTGTGATGATTTTTGTTGTTTGTTACATTTTGAAGTGCATCATCCTTTAGAAGATGGTCATATACAGTGTGTGTCTAGTTCTCACTAGATAACTGACAGAGTATACAGGCTGTTGTTTAAAACACTCTAACAAAGGCCCTGTGCCAGAATGCATTAGTGAAATAAAGATTTTCCCAGTAAGAAAGTAAGTGTCACATTCTCCTTACCATGTAATAATGTGATAATGAAATCAGGATAATTATCTCTTTCATGAGATATCACATCACCTAAACATATGTTTGAGACTCCCCACTGGAAACTCACCAGTTGGTGATTGGTAGCGTTGGAGTCATCGTCAGGGTACGGCTTGGTAACGCCCATGGCCACACAGTTGGCAAAGATGGCAAGTAGAATGAAAATATCAAAGGGCTTGAGGCTTGCAGTTAAGGGTACAACAGGTCTCATGAACGCATCTTTCCAGGAAAATACACACATCGGCATAATAAAACTTCAACCCGCCTACACGTCAACATATTCTCATGAACACATTTGCATCATATGCAGGACTGTTTGCATAAACCTACACAAACCACTGTGCACCCTTACTGACTCAGAGAAGGATATTTCCACTCCACTAGAGCCAGTGCTGCCATGCGGATGGGGTTGCTGAGGGTGAGGCAGCAGAGGGCTCGGGGGGCCCTGAGGGCAGACTTGTTCGCCTGCATCGCCTTCTTGGCCCCCCCCCCTCTTTTTCTGGCTGAGCCAGTTGACCCGAGGGTGTCTGATTTTCCTCCATCGCCCCCAGGGGGGGCATCTGTCCAAAAAAAAAAAAAAAAGCATACAGTAATGTTATTCTGCGTTTTCAGGATCCTGAACGTTAAATCTAAAATATAGGTATATTTGACCAGTGAAAGATTTTTGCTGTGTATTCTTTTATGCCGCAAAAAGTAAATGTGTGGTAAATCTGGGGTAATAGACATAGATAGTACTTTGCTAATAAAGGAGTGGATCTGTTGTATAGGTGGATACCTCTACTGTCATCCAGTCAAAGCCCTGTGCCAAGTTCTGGTAGGTGTACAACTTTCAGTCCTCTCTCCAAACATATACTTATTTCATGGCTAATATCAGCCCACATCTTATAATCCAACCCAATTAGGGAAAGATTTGACACCTGGCTGCAGTAACAGACAAGTATTCTGTCCTGAGGGCTTCATATTATAAGACCAGATGTGACCTACTTCTTTATTAGGAGCAGCGTGGCACTTAGCACTATCCCCATGTAGGCCCCATGGACACCTGTTGACAAGGCCCTGCACAGAGAATAAGCCTGCAGGTACATTTATATTTTTACCCATGTAAAAACTACATGGGTGTTGCCAAAAATACGGGCTGATAACAGACTTACCTATTGTGGAAATATTTAATCACCTTCACTAACGAAAAAAAACACCTGCAATTTCCTTTGATTTCTATTGAGAATATAGCTTCACAGTAACGCGAGCCTTCCCTACATTTTCTTATGCATAACTTTGACGGTATAATGTGCATATTCTTATAATTCTCTAATGTGTGCAAACAAAACATTTAGAAACACTGTAAGGAGTCCCTACCTTTCTTTGCCCCATCCATGTCCGCAGTTTAACACTTCAGAAAACCCACCATCAACTCCTCAGGGGATCTGCGATGCGTAATGGATCACAGATATGAATCTGGCCCCAAAAGAGAGGACTTTCTAGGACCATCTGCAGCCTGCTTTGCAGCCTAGAAATCCAGTTAATCAGATCAGTTTTTGACAAAATCCAATTTCTGGAAAATTCTTACACGTGCAGCCGAAATGAAAAGTGCAGTTGCTTTTATCTATGCAGGCACATAACGGCGAGGAATATTAAAACAAACGCGTCCCCATATCCGCGGTGGTCAGCCGTCAGGATTAAACTAGTTGAGCCGTTTAAAAGGATGACAGCGGAAATCTTTCAAGGGGAAGGTGGAGGTAGACTCAGGAGAAACCATGTGGCTCAGCGGGAGTTTGTTGCAAAGTTATAGCTAAACAGAATAGAGGAATATTAAGAAGGATTGTCAGGATAGAAAAATGAAGATGGTTCACTACTGCAAGTTAGAGAATCCTTTTCCAGGACCTTGGACAGATGCAGCCAATGGGTTCAGTACCAGGAGAGGGGCGGCAGGGGGCGTGCTTTCACAGTAAATATAAAGACACTGTGATTGAGCCCAGCAAGTAAAATGTTCTACACTTCACTGCATAATTGTAGGCTTTCTAAAGCAAGGGCCATATGAAAAAAATAACACCATCTCAGATCTTAAAGAACATTTGATGCCTTTATTTTTTTTAATCAACTTTTGCAAGATAAATATATTAAGACAATACATAAAATAAACATTCTTTCTATACATAGTTTGACAGCAACACACAGGATCCTGCTGCATCATCTCTCTGCGGTGGCAGATGATACAATTTTAAGAAAACAGAGAGATGGAGTTTAAAAAGTGCTTGGTTGGTTGATGGATAAGTAATTCAAGCCATAATTTCTAGGATCCATATTTCAATATTGCAGAAAAGACCTGTTGTGTTCCCCTCCATTTAATAAGTAAGATATTTAATTAATCTTACTCCATTTAATAAGTAAGATATTTATTTAATAAGTAAGATAACTATTCAACAAATTAAAAATTATAAGAGCTGCCGGGTGAGGCAAGACCTTATTAAAAGAAACTGCAAACAAAGAATGGAATGAGGTTTTGTTGAGTTGTTGGACCCATCTTAAGCACACACATCATCTAAAAACATTTTTTTTGCATTGTCACAGCTGACACGTAATTGAAGACTTAGAAACATATTCTCAGACTACCACTCTCCATAAAACCTCACTGAACAAACGCGCTGCTGTAATTTCACAGACGTCTCGTTTCTCTTACTCTGCCTTTCTACACTTCACTGTTTACGGCATCTGCGCATACAAGTGCAAATCTTTGGAATCTTCAAGAAATAGTTTGACCTTTTCTGGAAATACACTTATTCGCTACATGAGAAGATAGATGCCAACTCCACTGGTTGCCTGGCCACCTCACAGTGACGACAAGACTCCAGCGAGTCACTGCGCAGGGCAAAGAAATAATCTGGCACATAAAAAAGGAATTTTTTTCATAAGAATTAAACAAACGAGATATAACCTGTTAATAAGTGAGCTTTAGAGATGCTGGTAGGTGGATTTTGCTACCTTTGGACAGAGCCAGGCTAGCTGTTTCCCCTTGTTTCCAGTCTTTATGCTAAGCTAAGTGGCTGCTGGCTCCAGCAACATATTTACCAAACGGACATGAGAGTGGCATTGGCCCTATAATATGCGTATTTCCCAAAATGTCAAACTATTCCTTTAATATACAGATGACTAGATGTTGAATACTCAAATTGATTTTTTATATACATTTCAGAATTGCACATTTAACCCAAAAAAGTCACAGTGAAGACAGAAAAAACATTAATACAGAAAATGTTGCATTAGATGCTGGAGGTGCAAACATGAGGTCTGCCAGAAGGATCTTTGTTCACATATAAACATTCACTCATAAATAACTAAAACCTACAGTAATTTTCCCCTGAGGTATAAGCACATAGTGCAACTACTTGACACCACTGTAGGGACCAGTATCTCCACCTCCTGGTCATCCTGCTACCTGCTGTCATGTCTGGTGTCCCCCCTACTCTCTGGTCTCGACTCTCTGTGTCCACAGCTGGCCTCAGTCCTTGTTGCTCTCTACTGAAACTGCCCCTTTGCCCCATGCTGCTGCTGGTGACCCCCATCCTTTGGAGGTAACTGACTGGGGTCATCTGCAAAGGGAATAGCTGAAGAAAACAAGACACTTCTCAGGTTTCCGTGGCAGTATCCTGTTCATCCAAGGTATTAATATAATCAAGATAAAATGTATGTTTCTCTTAGATGCACATATAATCCATTTCTGCTGTTCAATTAATCTTTTTGGTGTGCCTATACGTTCCCTCACCCTCATCCACATATCAAGTCAAAATGTCTGCTGTGAAAAAGGCCTATGCCTTTCCACAAGTGTCAGAGAACATGCTGCGACTTGTTCTATCCACTATGTGAAGGTGCAAAGAGTTCTGGCACCACAGTGTGCACAAGAGATTTTCCACTTTAGCAGAAATGAGCGTCAGCTCTTACTCAGAACATTGCATTTCTGGTCTATTGTCTGTCTATGGTTTCTACAGGACTGACACCAAAACCTGACATCGACTGTACTTGTGATGTTTTAGACTTTTTGGAAATCTTTTGTTATTACAACCCATGTAGCTCTTGACACATTTGACTAGTTCAGTATTAAGTATTCACAGGAATACTAAAAATACAACACAAAACAACTAAATGATCTCTTATCTGATTAAAGTGGCCTTTCTCACAGTGTTGCAGGATGCCACAGTAGGCTACCATGGTTGTTATTTTGCATAAGTGGGTTATTAGCAATGATGCAGTGAGAATACTTATGTGCGGGAGGTACTGATGAAACCCGAGATTCTACTGTAATTACATTGCATGAATACTTTGAGGGACTGAATGATTTTAATCTTTTTTCCTCTCATTTAAACCTGCAATAATGGATTTTTTTTGGCACTTTGGGGCAACGGAATCACAACACTGACACATCATCACCTTTTATGTTAATATGGCGAACCTGTTAGCAAACTGTTGCCTATTTACACATCCAGCAGATACACAGCAACATTAGCATTAATTGGCATTCATTTGGAGTCACGTTTCTGTCCACCTGCCGAATGTAAGTCCAATATTCACTCTCCTCTTTGCTCTGCTTTGGTCTACACTAACTCCTGAGGGAAATATCTGGCTAGCTGGATAGCGTACAGTTGGCTTTTAGAGCTTTTTTGCTGAAAACTATGCTGTGAGAGCGGTGAGAGAGAACCAAAACAGTAAAGTTGTGGACCAGAAAACAAAAACTGTGAGATGAAAGATGCTGAAACACTGACGGGGAACTGTAGAGGTGATACTTCTCTGTGGGTCCATCATTACGAGTGACACATTTCACATACAAGTAATCATGTGATCCATTGTTAAAATAAAAATAGTGATTATAGCTGCTTAAAATATTATTTCAAAATCTCAGTCAGCTTCACTTACGGTTCTGAAAATGCTGCGCCGTATATCTGGTTAGGAGGATCCCAAAACCCTCAATGAGAGCGAGCAAAATTCCCCCCATCATGGCAGAGCCCATCATAGTTAACGGCCCACCTGGAGAAAAACATAATAATAATTCATTGACTCACACTAGTTAATTTGATGATGGTCAGTGACGCAGAAAGTTCATTGTGGTGTACGGGCTTCCTCTTACTGCGTGCTGCTAGGATGGCCCCAGTCAGCGCACCACTTGTTATGGAGTTCCAAGGATCCTCTTTCCCTCTCAGGCGAACTAAACCACAGTCGATTGTGGAAAAGAGGCCTCCCCATACAGCAAAGCTACCTGCAAAACCACCAAAAACAAGCCACTGAGTGTTGGCAAATTTTAGGTTTTAGTTTACGATTTTAGCTTTAGGCATAGAAACTGTAATCATTAATAATTCAGTAAAATAGCTGGGCTACCAAAATATAACAAACCTCCATTGCAGGTAAATCACATTATATACACAAGGCCTGTGTGTGTGTATGTATATATATATATATATATATATATATATATGTGTGTGTGTCTGATATGATGTGCATATTAAGATTCCAAGAGCTACAGTAAAGGAAACATTTATTAGTTACAAAAGTCGACCTCCTTACCTCCAATCTGTGGAGCTCTTATTCTCACCGCATTTGCACTGCCTCTCAGTCTGTGTCCGACACCCTGAAACATTACAGCACTGCTGAATTCTGTCTTTACAAACCTGACAAAAGTCAGAGAAAATTATTATTATTATTATTATTATTATTATTATTATGTGGTGAACTCACTGCAGGGGCATTACGAAAGCCCTTGACTGCCTGGAACACCCCTCCTCCAATTGCACCCATGGTGAAAGCACCTCCACAGTCATCCACTATCCTCCAGGGACTGTAGGAATGCATTCAGGAGAGAGGGGGAGAACATACAAAGATAGGATAAAGTATGTATTGTCAAACAATTAGACATACTTAGGCTTTGTAATGTCAGTCTCCTCAAAATAGTTTATTGTGGGGAGAAAATTGGTACCATAACAGAATTCACACTGTATTTTTTGCAATGTTTTTGGATTGTTAGTATCTGGTTGGTTCATTGACAGTGAATTATTTTTATTTTTATTTTTATTTGAGCCATTCTATTAAAATTACTTTTATTGGTGCCACCCTATCCTGTCATAACCTGTTGTGGCACTATCATACTAATGCTGAAACAATTAGTTGATTAATCAATTAGGGGTTAATCAACAGAATAATCATCTACAACTATTTTAATAATTGATAAATTGCTTAAATCATTTATCAAGCAAAAACATCAAAAGGGACACAAAATGGACAAAATGGATGATAATCTAAAAAGTAATGGACACATTAAACTGTGAAAACAGCTGTTAATTGCAGCCCTACATAGGACATTAAATACATATTCTTATAAAAGTGGAGCATACAATTCACAAAATAAGTTAGTGCAGTTATTTGAGCAATCATAGCCAGGAATTCTGGCAAGACCCCAGCATATGCCAGCAACATAAAAGTCATACTCTCTGTCGTGAGAGGTGGTCCAGGATTTATCTTTAGTTGACAGTCTGTCTCTGCCACGGTCAGCTCAAATTCACACATTTAAACAGAGCTTTACAATATTATATGAGTAACATGTGTTAGTTATAGTTTAGGGTGTATTTTTCTGTTTAGCATATATCCAGCTGTCACTTAAAAACACTGACATATTTATGTAAAAGCTTGCTGAAGCTTAGAAGTTAGCTTTATCTTGTTATATCCCTGACCCTTCACTAAGCTAGCCGGCTAACCCACAGAGCCACTCTGTTCACTCTCACAACAACTTTAATATGACATTAAGAAGACACAACTATGCCCGAGGTTAACAGTTTTGAATATGTAAGAAAAAGGCAAATGTTTAAAAACTAATCTCACCAAGGTTCACGGGCATATTCCTCCATGTTTGTTGTCGTCAGGAGAACAGCGCAACGTCATCATTGTGCGCGCCTTGTGCTGTTTTGGGAAGTCGCATCGTCCACTCTGCTCTCCTCGAAGATCAAAGAGGCGATTTTCTTAAAAAACAGGTAATGTGGAATTTATTTTTATCCATTCAATGACGTGAAAAGTGTACGTTGCTAGTGTTAGTGTAGTTTAAGGGTATTTACGACACACACAGGTGTGTTCGTTTCTTTAATCATCCAGTTGCTGCCACGGAGTTACCGAGCGGGCGGAGCAATTATATCATGGAAATAAATGTTTTTATTGTACATAAAGCGAATGATTTCAAAGTGAAGAATGTCTCTCTTTTTAGAAAACTGTGTCCGAAGCTGAGCAGCTAAAAGTAGCGTAGCAACAAACGCTAACGTTTCACCGGGAGCCACAGAGGCACAAACGCATGCAGAGAAAAATGACCTAGTATGTGAGATAGTGAAGTGACTGGTGAGCCATTGTATTGTAATCAGGGAGGTTTTCTCAGCCATCTAGGCTTTAATCCTGATTCAGGGACATTTCCTTACATCTCAGGATAACTTTCAGGATAGTCACAGAAATATTGCTGATGGACAATACTGGCTCTGTTGCATTCGTGTTTAGCCCTGTTGCTTTGCTTTTGTGTAGCAGAACTTTGCAGTGACAGTGAAAAATTAATTTGTTATTATAGCTACAACTAAGCATTATTTTCATTGTCATTTAATCTCGCAATTATTTTCGTGATTAATCAATCGTTTGGGCTATAAAATGTTAGAAATCTGTGAAAATGCCCCTCACTATTTCCTAGAGCCCAATATTTTGTCATCAAATTTGCTTGTTTTCTCCAACCTACAGTCCAAAACCTAAAGATATTCAGTTTACTGTCGCACAAGACAAAAAAACAAACAAACAAACAAACAACAACAACTATATATATATCTACTTGAATTACTTTTGGATGATTGGGTAAGTGTCTTTTTTGTTGTTGTTTTTTTGGACAGAGGCAATTGCCTATGTATTCCTGCTTCCAGCTGCTGAACTCGCTGGATGAAGGCTTGCAGTCCTGGTTTCATCATGAGTTAATCCTCCCTTCTCTCTGTTGCAGGATGCCTCTCCCCCCAGCATTGCTGGCCCGCTTGGCCAAGAGGGGGATTGTCAAACCATCAGAGCAAGGTAGTGCTGGTAAAGCCTGGTTCCATTAGCATTCAGATATTTTTCTTTATTTTTCATGTGTCATGTAACATGTAACTTTTCTCCTCCACTTCATCCAGAGGTAGATGAGGAGATTATTGCTGAGGATTACGATGACAACAACGTAGATTACGAAGCCACCAGAGTGGAGAATCTACCGCCAAACTGGTATAAAGTGTTCGACCTTGCTTGGTACGTATACTTGATTTCTACAGTAAGTTGTTACTTACTGACATTTTTTCCTCTGGCATTCTTTAAACAGTTTCTAGAGGGTTAAAGTGCCATAAAATCATATTTCATTTTGTATGTTTATTATGGGGTCAGATTTTTATAAGAAATTATAAAATAAAATCAATAAACTCACTTTCACTGCTGCATGAAACATTTCATAATTAGCTGAGTTTTAAGATGTTTGGGATCATTTCATGGTTGTTCGTGATTATTGTGTCATAATATCTTATTCATTTAACATTTTGTGTCTCCATACATGTAAGCTTAGCCACCTCACTGCTGTATGTGTGTTTATGGTTTAGTATTGTTAGTACATGATCACATTGGAAATAATGCAAGTTTTTAAGATTTTTTAATCATCAAATTCAATAAATCAATTTCCTAATTACATTATTCATCATTATTCATAACCAATTTATTTCTACTAATTTAACCATTTCATTGTCTTTTTCCTTCAATCCACAGTGGTCTTCCTTATTACTGGAATGTGGAGACCGATTTAGTGGCCTGGCTGTCCCCAAATGACCCAACTGCAGTGGTAACAAAAGCTGCCAAGAAAATTAGAGGTATGGTATTATAAAGCCTCCATAACTTAACATTTTGATGATGCATCATTGCAGTCCCATCACCATGGAAATCTATTGTCATATACCACTCATGTCTGACTCACAAACCATTGCAGGTCTGATCATCATTTGGCAAATAATCTCAGAATGCAGTTTGTTTTTGCCAAATTCTGGCAATGGTTTATTTTGTGACTACTGCCTTTTGTTTTATTTTAAATTTTTTAGCTGAGGGAGGAGATGAAAGAGTTGAGAGGCCGTTTGAGAAGCCGGACAGAGAGCGAGAGCGGGAAAGAGACAAAGAGCGGGAAAGGGATCGGGACAGAGACCGAGAGAGGGATGAAGGGAGGGACCGAGACAGAAGAAAGCAGCGGAGAGAAGACATAGCACCGTACAGTAAGAACAAAAGAGGTAATGTTCACATCTGTATCATACGACACAAGCATTTTCAAATTGATGATGCTTTTTACATGAATTGATGTTACACATGTATTTTCCTTTAAGGGAGAAAAGATGATGAGATGGACCCCATGGATCCAAGTGCTTATTCTGATGCCCCAAGGTACGGTATTTACAGTCATGATAATCGAACAAGCCCTTGGTCCTTTCTTTAAAAGGAGCACTCCATAAATTTAGCATTGCACTGTCTTAAAGTTAGGGGACTTGTGAGAGACAAACTAAAACCAGACAGAGCAAAATCAAAGCATTACAGGCCGAGATATTCTGACTTTCAATCACCAGTATGCGTCAAGCCTGAAAACCTCTGGATCCTACAATTCCCATAATGCAACTTCAGCATCTTTTCATCAGACCCTCCATTAGACCCTCCCTGCCTGGTTTGTAACGCGGGTTATAAATAAGTAGCCTCCAAGACCAAGCTGAAGTTAACCCTGATGACATCATTATGACATCATCAGGGTTATTTTCCCAGACTTGACAAAGCTCCTCCAGAGCCACAGAAGACATTATACAACCGTTTTCACAGGCTGAGTAGTACTAGATGTGTACATTTCTGGAGTGCCCCTTTAAGGTATGAGCAGAATGTATAAAAGTAAACTATTTATTAAAACCAACTTATTTATCTTTACAGGGGCACATGGTCAAGCGGCCTGCCCAAGCGTAACGAAGCAAAGACGGGTGCAGATACCACAGCGGCGGGGCCTCTGTTCCAGCAGCGGCCGTACCCCAGTCCGGGAGCCGTGCTCCGGGCTAACGCAGCAAACCAACTACCCAAGGAGTAAGCCGAGCTCCCCGGAAACGACTAACAAAGGCACCGCTGTACAGTCCGTCTTTCCTTTGCTCACGTCTTAATATCTGCCGTTACAGACTGACATCTCTTTTTCTTTTCATTCTTAAATGTGTGTAGAAATTGAGTGCTGAGCTTTTATACCACCAGTGCATTCAGTCTTTTCAAACATGTAGAGCAGTTGTAAATATGTTTTTATATGACCTAAAGATTGACCTTCATGTTGTTACTAGGGCCATTCGTGGACATCATTTGCTAATAAATTTAAAGATTACTGTGAAAATGATTTTGCAGCATTCATTGCAACTTTTCTTTATGGCGTGGTGGTAGATCTTGTAATAACATCTGTACAAATATAATTCTTGACAATGTTTTATTACAAAATTGCAATGCTCTAAAATCTCAAGAAATCCATTATTTTTGAATATTACAAAAACAACGCTTCAGATGGGATGAAAAAGGACAGGGAATATGTAGATCAGTGGTCTGCTGCTCCTACATAGTGACAAATACAGTCATAGTCAAGTGTGAACACTTTCTCCTCATATCGGTCGAGCTGGACCATTGCTCTGCACTTGTTCTTGTCCCGCTGGAGAATACGGCCGACCTGAACAAACAAATGTAAATAGTGATTAGTAACAGTACAAACCAGTGCACACATCCTGCAGGAAAGACGATCCTTTGCTTACCTGTCCTCTGTGCTCGCCCAGTACAACCATTACAGAATCGTATTCACTTTTTGGAACAATGGTTTCCAGCATGTCCTGCTTCACATCTGCCACCAAAAGAAGAAACGGTTACTATAGCAACACTGAGGGTTAGAGTAGTTGCCTCCACTAATAATTCAGCAGGTATTAAACGCCACTAATGTATCTGTGTCACATCAATCTTAGTCAACGAGGCACTGATCATTTCTTTATAAATGATAAAACAATCCCTGGATGTGTGGAGTTTGACATTACACCAACTGTCTACAAGAATGAGCAGTGAGAACAAACTTAATGTTAGTTTGCAAATGTATGAGAGACAAATAATTCTCAACTGTTAATCAGTTCTCCCCATAAAAAAAAAAGACTAAACGTCACCCTGTTGAGATAATATATGGCTAGCCAGTTAATTAACCTACAGTTTAGTAACAAAGTAAAGACACAGAACTACTATGTGTTATCAAAAAAACTACAGTATCGAGGAATAGCACATAATCCCCAACCAATGAGAATTGTACATACTTGGAAGGAAATTAACCAAATTTATAGAATACCACAGTACAGGGGTAGTTCGACATTTTGAGAAACATGCTTATTCGCTTTCTTGCCAAGAGTTAGATGAGAAGATCGATACCGTTCCCACAGAACAGCTGTACAATATTATATGAGGAACATGAACTGTTGCCGACTGGCAGCAAAGGGAAACAGATAACCTGGCTTTGTTCAAATGTAAAAAAAAAAAAAAAAAAAAAAATCTACCTACGAGCACTTCTAAAGCTCACTAATTAACACGTTTAATGTGTACAAAAACTGTTAAAGACAAAAATGGATTTTTAATCTGTGGACAGAGTGAGACTAAGATAGCAAGATGTTTTATGAAAATTAACAGGCGTGGTTACAACACATCTTTTGTACATTTCTTGTCGAACTCTAATTAAAAAATAAAATAAAAATAAAACACCAGCGAGAGAGAGAGAGAGAGAAAAAACTAACACAAAGAGAAACTGAGATGGTGCTAATGGCTTACCGTCTAACAGTCTGCCCTCTTCAGTTCGACACACACAGGTAGTCGGTGTCAGGACATCCTCCACACGCATCTAGAAGAAAACAAGACTGATCTTAACAGCTATGACAAAAACCCAACATTTCTAATTATTAAAACACTGCAGCTAAAGATAGTGCAATATTCCATAGCTTCTGGGATTGGACAGCACTTTTCCTACCCTTTAATGGCATGTTTTTGACTGCTCCTATTTCAGAACACTGGCATTAACAAACACAAATATGCAATGAAATATATGTGTAAAGGTAATAATTTCAAACAAATTCCCTCAACATTTCCTGGTCTAAAATAAACCACTTGATGATAACATAGGAATTCCATGACCTAAAGGAGGCCTGAGTAAGTGGACACGAAGAAAAGATGCTTTGATGATCATGTGATATCTAGGTGGCGTATTGGTACCTTTGAGTTGTAGTACCTGCCCCCTTTGAAAGCTTTGTCTATGAAGCGAACTTTCAAGTCTCTCTGGAGCCACGAGGGGGGAGCCGGGGGTCGCCTTGCCTCTTTCACTGGAGGCTTCTCTCTACAGAGGAAACAGAAGAAAAACAAATATTCAGTATGTTTCCTCAAAGAAAACATTTACAAATTATTAACCAATAAATGGAAAAGAGAAATATTGCAGCGTGGTAAACTGTATAAAATAATAAAAGTTTAAACACAGAAACATGAAAAGCATATCATCTTCATCTTTAAATGGAAATGTACCTGTCTTGACTTGATTCTCTGTGTTTCCTCTTTCTCTCATCTTTTCCTCCATCTCTTTCTGAAGACTTGTGTTTTACCTCGTCACCATTACTTGGCCTCTCTTTCTCCTCCCGTCTCTGTTGCGTCTTCTCTCGCTCTTTCTCCTTTTCCTTGTCTTTGTGGGCTTTACTGAGGCGACCTGGTTTAGTGCAAAAACCTGGTTAGCGTGGCATTAAGTAAAACACCGCAGTGTTTTGGATGTGTGCAGTTCTGAGTGGTCATGTTTTTATTCTTGGAAGAAGACAACATAGATTACTGAAAATAAAAGCTGCTACTGAATTGCTGTTTTTTTTCCCCCCACATGAAGGCTAAAATATCACTATACTAGAGGATAAACCTGTTTAGACCAGTCAGTGCCTCACACAACTAATGCTGCAACTAGCAATTAGTTTCATTATAGGTTAAAGTGCCAGTTATTTTCTGTTATTATTATTATTGCTATTATTATTTTATCTATAAAATGTCAGGAAATAGTGAAAAATGCCCTTCACAGCTTCCCAAAGCCCAAGGTGACACAATCAAGTTACTTGTTTTGTCTGGCAAACAGGCCAGAATCAATAAATATTCAATTTACTAACATAGAAGCTAAGAAAATTAGCAAATATTCATATTTGAGAAGTAGCAACCAGCAAATTTTTGGTCACTTTTGCTTAGAAAATAGGTTAAACGATTGATTGCTTATCAAAATTGTTGCAGATTCATTTTCTGCCAATCAACAAATCAATTCAGCTCTACACACAGCAGCAGGCTGCCTCAGATTTGTTCCTTCAACTTAAGTTTGACAACTTAGAAGTAGAAAATAGCAACAAACAACTGAAAAGTGTGCAAACAGAATTTTGGAATCTGATGAATGTTACTAAAATGGAGTGAAATATGTACTTTGGCACGCAAGGACACAAAATCAGAGACCATTAGCATTTGCTCAGAGTTACTCACTGAGGTCTTTGCTGTATTTGTCGTATTCCTTGCGCCCAACCACTTTAATAGCATACTGGCTGATTGTCACAGTCTTGCCGCCAATAGCCAGCTTCACCATAACTCGAGCGTTGTCTGGATCAACACCTTCAACCTGCAGCACATGAATGAAAGTTATTACAAGCTCAGAGAAAGCAGTACATATAAATAAAACAGGTTGTTGTGCGATAACTTACTTCTGTTTCAGGTGATAACTGCATGTCAACAGACACATTTCAGATCAACTCTACCTTGCCGTACAGGTCTTTATGTGGCCCTGACTCCACCAGCACACAGGCGCCTGGACCCATCACTAGTTCCTCCTCCTTCTCTCGCTCCTCGCCTGGCTTGGGGGGACGCTGACGTCTGCTCGGCTCCAGGTCCTTAATCGCAGAACGATCAGCTCCAAGACCCAAACCTCTTGGACGGAGCTGGTGTTCGATTGGCTTCACGTCTCTGTAGCAGACAGGGAACAACAGCATTGAATCAATAAACAAAGAGATGGACATGTGCAGGATGTAAAGGTCTGTACTAACAGTCCATAATCCAAAGATATTCAGTTTACAATGATAAAAAACTGAGAAAAGTAGCAAATCCTCACATTTGAGAAGCTGGAACTAAAGAATGTTTATCATATCTGCTTGATTAAATTAAATCAATAATCAAAATTGTTGACAATTATTTTTTTGTTGGTGAACTGATTAATTGTTTCAGCTCGAATTCGAACACCACAGTGGCGTAACTTGGCATAATGTTAAATTAGGAGAGGAAATGGTAAAGCAAGGGGTTACTTACTGTTTAAAGGTGCGTCCAATGCCTTCCGTTTTGTTCCAGCCCATCCCTTTAAGCATAGCGAGTCCATAAGCCTCAACAGGAACGTTCTCATAATCTGCCTCTGTGGACTGACAAACACATACAGTGATATTATCTGTTTGAAAATCAAGAGACATACTTTAAATGCTAAAAAACAACCAAAGAAATCACATCACAGTCTACATTAAACATGTGTATGAGGGTTAAATGAGGTGCTTAATCTTTGAGTTCTGAAACACAAAAAACTGTCAGTGCCGACTGACAGAGAGAAGCATTTTGTGATGCCGATCTTACTCAGCCTTTTGGCTCCAGGCTGTCAGACTCAGCCCGGGCTGACTAAAGTCACCAGGCAGCAGCCACAGCAGCCCTCATCAAAGCAATGGCCCGGCTCATCTCTGTCTCCACTTAAGGCTTTCCTCTGAGGGAAGCTGGGGGCCAACTCTCACAGAGGAAACTGCATTAAAATGAGCGAGTTTCCCCTGACTCTCATGTTCTGACAGTCACATCTACAGAGACTGAGAGCAGACATGGGATAACAGTGACGCGGCGTGAGGCCTTGGATGAAAATAAACAGAAAGAGATCTGATTGGTTGTTTGCATGTCTCTGGGGAGAACGTTGACGCCTGTCTGCCACCCAAGCCTTACTGTCACAAAGTCAGCACAGTAAGCAAAGCATTCTTTGTTGTGCCCCTTTGGTTCGGATTAGAGAGCATTTCTGTCACACCACTCGGCATCCGTACTTACAGATTCAGGCCGTAGGTCCACCTTTACTTGGTCTCCATCCTCAAAGCCATCGGGCACTTTGTTTTGCATCAACAGTGGGATGCTGAGGTTCAGGTTTCTCTCTGACTGAGGGCCATTCTGCCACTGCTCAAGCTGCCTCCGGGAGTCTACAAGCACAAATTGGAGATGTTTACAGGAGCTCTGTATGAGAGGTAATGATACCCTCATCCTTCCCACCAAACATAAACACACACTAACCCATATCTTCTAAATGTACACACCTTCAATGAGTTCTTTGACAGCCTGAGAATCCACTGAGTCTTTATCTTGGGTTGTTTCTTGTGTTTTGCCTCGATTTCCCTCGCTATGGTCTGCTCGGTCCGGCCTGTGCCAGCGGTTCTTCTGGATCAGAGGGATGATAAGCTCTTTGGGCTTCTCAGATGGTTTTGAACTGCAGGACGGAGTGATGTTAGCGAGCTAGCGGACAGGCGGCTTCAAACAAGGTTTACTTAACGTTACGGTCCTAAATAAGGTATACAACTACCATACCTACATAATGTTTACACCTACTTTACAACTGCCAACAAAGGCTTATAATTGACTTACTAGCTAGCTAGCGATATCACTATGGAAACGTAAAGGTTACGCTAATGCTATAATACGTTAGTTAGCATTAACATACGAAGCCTACCTTTGCAATTCATTTCTGTCAATTCCGGTCAAGTAATCTCTGTCATCTTTCCTGGTCAAAGCGTCGCCAGTCGAAGGTTTAAATTTGCTAACTGTTTTAGTAAAACCAAACGACACTGCCGTGGTTTTTCTCTCTCCTTGGTCCTCAGAAGCAGCAGCCTTAGGGGTACCTGTATCTTCCCCGTGCGACGCCATTATTGTTTGTAGCCGACAGAAGTAGGAGAAAGGTGTTCTGGTAGTTGTAGTTTTATTTCGCCATACTTGTTTCGTTTCACGATTTGCTAATTACTACAATTCCCATCATGCATCAGAATTAAAGGTACAACGACCCGTTAGCAGAGTGTGGACTTGACAATGGTTTAATAGAGGTTTTGTCGCGTAGGCACAACTAAATGTGATTATAATTCACAGAGAAGACAGCTAGGCAGGAAAGAAATACAGTTTGCATATATTTACAAAAAAGACAATAATATGTGTGTCCTTGATAATAATCCTTGAAATTACATTTTGTGGATTCAATTGCCAAAACAGTAAATGCAATGTGGTACTGTGCATCTAATATTTACATTTTTTGGTCATTTTTACATTTGTTGCAGAACGTACTCCACTGTAAAATTCTTTTTTTTTGGTCGACATTTTGCATAATTGCATGGGCCCTCTCTTTTTAAAAATATTTTCTGATTCTGTTTTTAAAAAGTAAGTTTTATTGGTCTGTTCAGGCTGAAATGGGGTATGTCCATATTACTTGCTACATGTTCCCTATGAGGCCCATTAAAGAATTATCTAAACTAAACTCGCAGCTTTATACACTAAAGATTTGTTACTGTAGCCTAACCAAATGACACTCGTCGCAACTGGACAAATAGGCTATTGCAAATTAGTCTTAAAAAACTCACGTTTTAATCTGGTTGTCACGCCTTTAAATCCTAGTTACAACTCGTAAGCGAAAAGTGATGCTGCTGATGCAGGTAGGCTACAGAGAGATGAGAATAATAAGGGGCGTTTTTAACTCTGTTTATTCCCTCCCCTCCGTTGTCCTAAACTTCCCAAGATAACCTTCTCATTTCATCATTGTTTCTTTCCTTCAAAAGTGTCTTTTGGGAGCAGGAACACCAACCTGACCTGGACAGCACGGCCTTTATCTAATCTAATCTAATCTTCGGCAATTGACGCTCGGCGCGACTGCACCGCGCCTGCAGTTCAATGACACCTCCACCCGGTCAAACAGACATTACCGACGTTAGTCTTTTTGTTGGTTGCTACAACAGAATCAACCAACATACGAGCCCGTAATTAATTAACCTGCACGATCCGCCAAACCAAGACTAGGAGGAAGGTTCTGACGAGGAGAAAGCGAACATGAAGGTAAGACAGTCCTCATAGTCAAATTAAAGTCCGGCACTTACTGTTCAATAGGCAAAGACACACCTCACAAGTTAAACAGCAGGTTTTGACCATGCAGTTTATCCATCCTCCACGTTGTTTTGCCTACAGCAGTGCAGCAGATGCTAAATTTATAAGCGGCCGCTGTCAGATTTGCCCGATAGTAGCTATGTGTGTGTGTGCATGTGTGTTTCCCTCTCTCTCTCCTCTCTCCTCTCTCTCTCTCTCTACAAGATCACCACAGCTCTTAGAGCATCACTGTCCAAATATCCCGTCAGCCGTGCACATCGCCTCTGACTTTCTCTGGGATACGGTGGTACCATATACTCATCACTGCATTCCCACACTGCTTTTTATCACATACACTCACACACATACACCAGGCTGCTGCCTTCTTAACCAAGCAACTCGTATTTATTCAGGCTTATTGTTTAACCTCAGTCGGGTCAATGTATATAGACGCGTTCAAACGGATCCTCTTTGAAAGGCTCAACTGCTTGAAAAGAATGTGTGTGTGTCAGCGCCAAGGCAGGTCGGTATTTTCCCTAAATATGAGAAATCTGAGAATCTGTTGTGTGTAACCCAAGTGTGTGTGTGTGTGTGAGGGGGGTGAGTGAGAAAGTGTGTGTGCATGTAAACTAGTCAGCGAGTGTGTGTGTGTAAGAGAGAGTGAAGAATGTGGGTTTGTGATGATGGTGGCAGATCTTAGGGATAAGAGTGTCATTTTGACAGATTTACACAGTTTACAGTTTACATTCGTTATCGTGTCTGTGTGTGTGTGTGCGTGCATATGAACTCATGATTATGATGTTTGTAAAGTTTGTTGAGACCTTTTTTGTAAATCTATGGTGTTGTCTTTTTTACTTTTTCAGAAACTGTCTTTATGAAACATTAACAGAAGCCCATGTTCATTGCACCTGCAACCATTTTGCCATAAGAAATATACTTGCAAGATGTACTCTGTAGTTTACAGCCAGGTGTATGCGCATGCTTGTGTGTAGGAGTGTGCACGAGTACCTCGCAGCTCTATAACTTGCCGTCCTTTTGGGGACGAAAGGCAAGTCCCCATAATGTAAATCATTACATTTTAGTGTGAAGACTTGGTTTAAGGTTAGGTTTAGGTTTAGGTTAGGGTCTCAATGAATGTAAGTCAATGTAATGTCTTCTGAAGTGATGGAAATACAACTGTGTGTGTGAGTGTGTTTGTGTGTTGTTGTTTGTTTAGGGTGTGTCCCTGCTCGATACATGGAGCTTGTTTTGAAGTGGTGGATGGCTTAATAGTGTGCATTGCTCTGGGTTCGGAGAGCAGTGAAGGTTATGCTGTTATAATGAATCATTAATTCGTTGGAAGAGAAGGAGAGACATGTGGCGTTTGACTGTCCACACATGCTCTCATGCTGGTCCCCACACTGTTTGTTTTCTCATGTTTGAGCCCAGCACCTGTTTTGCACTATAAGTAAGCAAAGCCTTTTGGTTTTACTCTGCGTTTGTCCTCCTTTGATTCCAGATCTCAGCCCAAGTTTGGGCCGCCAGTAAGTGGAAATGCATGTCGACGTACGAACACGACTCCGCTCTCACTGCTAACGAGAGGGGAGGATGAAGTGAGGTGCATTTCTCCTCTGTTGTAGTAATGCATGTCATCTGGGAGTTGTTGATTGTCTAATTATGTACCTCCTGTGTCCTTCGGCATCATGCATATTCATGCTGCTTTTTTAAGGTGTGGTGAAAACAAAGTATGCATGTGTGTGTGTGGGCTGTGTTGTGTGGTGTGTGTGCATGTGCAAGGCAGTTTACCCTTGACAGGGCAGGGCTACGCAGGCATATTCTCCCATCTGTGGTCCAAACCTTTGCTCCCAGCCACTGCATTTGGATTCTGCAGTTGTAGCCGGCTCTATTCTTAGTTCTCAACAGTTCATGTGGAGTCTGATAGGAAATTTCAACAACAACAACATTCCCATGCTGGTACTGCTGTGTCCCTGCCTATGTGCACTGAGATTCAATTTGGATTGGATAAGCCGCTGTTAAGTGGTAGACTCTGACTGAGGTGGCAAATCAATAACTAATCAATGACAGTGTGCGAAGTTACAGTTTACACAATGCCATATTTGAAATGTCAAGAAGGCAATGACTCTGTGTATCCTTGAGTCAGATCTGAGTTGGACGACTGGGATCAATATCAGGTGGTGAGACAGGCAGCAGGAGCAGGCGAGGGTCACCTTCACCCATCCCTACTGAATCAGCAGTATCTCTCTCACACTCACACACACACTTGAAGGCCTGCTTAGGTTACCAAATGGCGACCTCACAAAAATGCTCATTATAGTGAACTCAACCTCCCCTCCATTTCCTTATGAATAATTCATTTTGTTATTATGGGTTTTAGCCATTCTTTCATAACCGCACCCTCCTCTGTGTCGATTCTACCATTTTATTCCATTTTCCTTCAAAGCTGGCACCGGCTCTATTTTCTGTATCGTCCTCTTTTTAATTTCCCTAATTTCTCCCTGCTTTCCCCCATTTCTGTCTCTCTTATCCATCATCTTTGTTGAGAAGCCGGTTCGCTCTGTTTAATTAAACTGCTCTCTCCTCCTGATGAGCGCTCATCTCTGATCGCAGCGAGGGGTGTAATGCATCCTGGCAGACTGAGTAAGAGGACCTGTTGTTGCAGCGATATTCCTCAGAAGAGCAGAGTGTACACAACATTCCCCACTGATGCGCCCCCTGCCTTGACCTTGATCCTGTGACGTTAAAGACACCGTTTACCCAAAGGGAACATTACTGTTTTATCCTGTCAGGTGTGTGTGTGTGTGTGTGTGTGTGTGTGTGTGTGTGCAGGGGTGTCACACCAATGCTAAACAATGTTTTAATCTCACACTAAGTCCCTTTTTCATGCAGTCAACACAAGAGCAGCTTTAATAAAATCACACACTGGAATAGATTGTGGGTTTATTGATGGCGTGCGGAGAATAGCGACTTTTCATTCCATGTATTCTTATCAGCTTTTTCATGTATTGTGTTAATATTGAGTGTGTAAGAGAGGGAAACGTTTCCATGCGTGACGTGTGTGTGTGCCGGCGTGTATGACGTAGGGAGATATTTTGTGTTTTTCAACCCACAAGCATTTAATCTTTTATTTTTAAATCTGCCACTGCTGTCTGTTTTGTGTTGAGCACTCCCGTGCCCTAGATTTGAAAGTGAGTGAGCATCAGGGAGCTTTAGTGCACCCCACGTTGCTCGCACAGTTTGGTGTAAATGTTTCGGCGGGAGAGGTCAGGGCACAGATGTCAGATATGACGGTGAAGTCGGAGCTGCGAGGAGGCTCTTGTGCATTTTCTGTCTGTCTGCGACTCCACCGGTCTGTTAGTTCAGATGAGTTTAAGGTCACCGGTTATTTGAGATGCCTTACTTGTCTGACCTCCAACACCACCCATGGGAGGATGCTGTAAGATTAGGAGCAGTGTGCTTCACTACAGGTTAGAGTGAAGACATGAGCTTAGTGTTCAATGTCTGGGATGGGTTCAAGCGAAGGGTTTGTTTTTCTCACCTGCCCAGCACTTTGCACAAAATACCTCCTTTGCAACTAGACGGCTGCCTCAGACTGTCCAAGATTTTCATTACGCAATCTGAAAGACATTTAAAACATTATCTTTTTTGGTTTTGTAACATAACAGTCCTTTGGCTGAATAATGCAACAGCAATTTTAGTTTTTAATATCAGTGGTGGAAATGCTTGCAAGTTTGATGATGTTATACTTAGATTTAAGCTGTTTTGTACACTACATTCAAAATGAATGTTGTGTAATGTAGAGCCGAGCTGATCAGTCGATTGACAGAAAACTATTTTAATAATAAATTAATCGTTTAAGTAATTTTTCAAACTTCTCAGTTGTGAGGATTTGCTGGTTTATATCTGGTCTCTCTCTCTATATCTATATATATCAATATATATATCAATCATACTAAGTTAGATATCTTTGAGTTTTGGATTGTTGGTCAGACAAAACAAGATATCTGAAGATGTCACCTTGTGCTTTACAAATTCATAATGGACATCTTTCACAATCTTACATTTTTTAGATTAATCGATTATTTAAAAAAAACAAAAACAAATTAATCCGTAATGAAACTAATCATTAGTTGCAGCCCTAGATTATTGCTTTCCTATCAAATAATGTGTTCATAAAGATTTCACCAGTAATGAAAATTCTTTAAATCCAAATGTATTATTTATTTGTCTCATTTAGACCTACAACTAACGATTATTTAATTCGCAATTATCAACTATTTTTTTCTATTAATCAATTAATTGTTAAGTCTATAAATTATAGTGAAAAATAGTGAAAAAGGCTTCATCACAAGTTCAGAGAGCTCATCATTAAACTGTTTGTTGCATCTGATCGACAGGCCAAAATCCAAAATATTCAATTTAGAGCTGAAATTAGTCGATTAGTCAATCAACAGAAAAGTAATCAGCAAATGTGAGGATTTGTCATATATGGTAATTAACTGAAAATCCTGAAAGTCGAGCAGAGACGGGCCAGATCACACCGCTGCAACTTTTCCCTGCAACGTTCTCAAGCAGTTTCTCCAGTTGATCAAATCTAGCACCACATTGAATAGACTCTGAATTGACTTGGGTTCAGTCCAATCACAAACAAGAAGAGTTGTCCCTCCCTTTCCGTAATCTGAAATGTCATTGTGTTTTGACCTTCAGGGCCACCGTACTTGTGGGATAAAATCAGACATTTAAAGACATCACCTTGGTCTCTTAAAAGTTGTCAGGTCATTTTTTGACATTTTATAGACTTAAATTGATTAATTGATTAAATAATCGGCAGATTAATCGATTATGAAAAGAATCAATAGTTGCAGCCCAAATTAAAGAGCAGCAATTTGAGAAATTTGAACCATAAAATATTTAATGCTTAAATGATTACTCAGATATCAAAATTGTTGACGATTAATTTTCTGTGGATCAACTAAGCAGCAATTAACTAAATGAATTGTTTCAGCTCTAGCATTATTCACTCTGGCCACTGTGTATTGATGATTGCTCATAAAGTTTACCTTTGGAGGTGCAGCAACTGTGCACATGGTCAGTAATAACTTTATTATGTAACCATCTGTCATGCTCACTTTATTCTGGCTTATGCAGGCTTATAAAGAACCTTGAGTCTTTTCAGTTGTGTATTCACTGCGAGTGCTTGCAGGGAGACCAACAAATGGAGCCGTGAGGCATTCTGGTCACATTCTTGCTGACAAAACACAGTCAGTCCATCAATATTCTCCAAAATTCACATTTAGGAAAGACTAACCATTCACTTTTCAGTGAGCATGCATAAAATACCAAATAGGGCTTACATAAATTCATGGAGCATTCTAGCTGAGCTAATTGAACAGGCTAATTTCATTATCGTAGACCTCATTTAGAGTGGAAACAGAATGTGGACAACAGAGCGAGCATGGCTCCACCAAGTCAAACCACCAGAAGCTTTTATGAGCGTAAAGCGACTCTGCTGCTCATGTAGTGCAGAAAAGCTGTTCAGTGACCTGAGCGTTTAGAATCAGACAATCAGACTGAGAGCGTCAGAGTTAAATCAGAGCAAAGCTGATTGTGTTAAAAAGTTTCTCGTCTTCGCAGAAATTTAGCGAACTCTGCTGTGGTCAAAGCCGATTATGTCAAGAGAGCGATCTAACAGCTGAGAGATGGCTTTGATGGGGATGAGGGCCGGCATCTAGATAGACATCAGGAACATGGGGAGAATCACAAGAGCTGACAGTCACTGCTTGCACCATAAAGCCTCACTAATGTTACTGATACAGAGAGGATATTAGAGTAGGTGTTGAGCTGCCAAAATGAAGGTGAAAGTCGTGGCTGTCAGTTGATGAATTGTTTTTAAGTGTCATTTCAAATGGAAGCATGTGCACCCTGGACTTCACCCTGCTGGATAAGCCTGTCAAGACAAGTTGTTGTTGTTTTCTTATCTTTGCCAGAGCTATACTTTTTACAGAGCAACTCAATTATTCACTTGTCTTAATTGATGTGTTTTGCTTACATCCTTTTTTCTCTGAAGGTCTTTCAAGACGCTGTCCACCCCAATGTCAAGTGCTATTCCCTCATGTCCTCAATTTGTTGCTTCAAGTCTACTTTGAATTATTGAGCTCCATGGAAAAGCTCATCTGTGTAACTTTAATAAATGAACACCCTGGAGACCAACCTGAAATAACTGCTTAGTTAATTTGTCTTGTAATAAAGATGTTTCGCCCATGACTATGAGCTGCCAGGGGTAAAATGGCCCCAGCTTTTTTAGACTAATCACTGGGGAGAATTTAATAGCGTAGGACCTGGAATTTTAGTGTTAGCACTGCTGCACTGCAAGCAATTGCAGTGCAGCAATTGGGATATTAAGTTTGTTGAAGCTTGAGTTACAGTTTGTCTCTCTTTTAGTGGACTAAAAACAATGAATGTTCTCTGGATAATACAAGAATGAGTATTTATGCAAGTCAGGGCTAAAAGGCATATTTCAAACAGAAAACACTGTGTGGCGCAGCTGTTTATCCTAGACACCGAGCCATAGCCTTGAGCATTTGCATTCTGATTTAAACAAATATGGTGAGAAATAAAATTAAAAAAAACAACCTCTAAGAATAGCCTCGAAGTCAAGCGGATGTTAGTTTTGCCATTGACAGATTGCTGTGGTTTGAAATTACACTGGAAAGCCGGGGTTGCAAGCTGCAGAGATCCTGAGTAGGTTGCTGGTGGAGAGGAAGTCAGTGAAACAGGATATGTATTGGTCAGCTCTTTCCTGACCTCAAGGTCAGAAATCTCAATTGAGCATTCTTTTTATAGGGTTAGATATCCTTGAATTCATATATTGTGTTCTCTATATCTCATATTGTTGGCTCTATATAATAAATCTGGAGTTATAATATATATGCTTGGTAGCGATAGCTCTATGGCAATGTCGGTCGGTCCACCACCACCACGTTGGTCCAGACTGAAATATCTCAACAACACTGTTTTTAAATTCCAGCACCAATGTCAAAATATGTCAAGGTCAAGGAACATACTATAATTTAATCAAAGAATGAAGAAAAGTAGTGACAAAATGGAAAACCATCTAATTGTTTTCTTTATTTGCATTAAGGATCTTTATACAGGGGTTTGAAACAAAAGTATTTGATACATGGGAAACTAATGACATTCCCATCGGCCTCAACAGTTTTTGTGTTTAGTGCTAGTTAGCAAATGTTAGCATGGTAACACGCTAAACTAAGATGGCGAACATGGCAAACATTATGCCTGCTAAAAATCAGCATGTTAGCATGCTGGATCAAAGCATCGCGGTGCCTCACCGAGCTCTTAGTCTTGTTTCAAACTGAAACAGTGTGAGTGAGCGAGTGAAGAAGAGGTCAACATTTTACTTTCACATCAGTTAACTGCCACAGATTACCATTTTGAAATAAAGAAGTGCAGTGTTACACTGCGTGTTTAGTAATTATCCATTATAATCCACTGAATTACGCGACCGTCTAATTTGATGAGATCACTTTGCCACAAGCAGTACATTCCTCCCCAGCCTTGAAGGCAACCTAGCACTGTGTTTTAAAGTGAACACAGTAAGATGAGTGTGCAGGGCCAGTTTGTAGCATCAACAGCAACAGCAGAGCGAGAGCAAAGCAGTGTCAGGGTGTGTCTGCAGCGGGACGTGTCCAGGCTTCAGCGGACCTGACAGGCTGTGGCTCATTAAACCCCCATCAGACGCAGGAGGTCAAGACAACAGCTACAGCTCGGGCGACACATTCTGCCTCCATGCGTGTAATGTAGACACACAACAGTGCGACGGTGTAGACCCAGCAGGATAGGATAATACCCCAGACCTATCAGATGTTTTATTTTTAGCATTTTAATCATTACAGCCAACTGCTGAGAAATTCTGAGAAGGGACATGGGAATGTTGTTATGTATGATTACATGGGAAAAGTTGATGCTTTTGTTTTTATTCTCTTCTCACGGCATGCTTAATGCAAGTTGTATTGCTGTGTTTTCTGTGTGGGTGGATGGCTGGCGGGCTTTGGGGAAGCAGGTCGGCAATGTTGCTGCAGAAGGTTTCTCAGTGGGGTAGGGGGAGAGGGACTGTGGGCACTGTTTGGCAAGGATGAAGTATTAATCATAATTTCAGGTTGAAACATAATTGCAGGCGTAAACAGCACTGCTTGTTTGATCGTGTTCTATTCAAATGTGCTAGGACAACACTGACAGCTGTTGGCTTTGAACCAAGACTGTAATGCAAGTTGTGTGTTTATGGGGTTTCTTGATGTTGTGGCAACCAGCTCAACCGTTTCCCAAATTCTGACTCATGTCGCCTGAGCTGAAGTCCTGCAAGGTCAAACAAGTGAGTGCTATGCCAACCTCAGGCTGTGTGACGCCTCTCGATCTCCATCTGACCTCTGTACTTCCCTTTTTTCTCCCATAGTGTGAGACCGAAAATCCATCTGTATTTCATAGCATTTCATTTTCACCCTATTTCTGCTTTTTATTTTCTAATCTCTCTCTACTCCCTGCCTTCCTCTTACTCATTGGTCCGCCTCTCTATTTAAAAAAAACACCAGAGACCCTGTCATTTGGCCGAACAGTAGGAGAGAGGATAGAAGAAGAGGATCTCTGTCAGATCTGCCTGTCGAATGACCAGTCAGGTGGAAAGGATTAGTTATATCCTGTCCTTCTCTCAGTCTTTAAAACAGTATCATTAGGCCTGCTGGACCAAAGGACCCAGGGTGCCCATTCTAGGTCTGGGTTTGGTGTTGCACTCAGGGAAGCCCTGGGCGTTATCCCCACCCAGTCGAGGGTTATAAGTCACACAGTTGCTTAAGAGGATTGGATCTTGGTGAAGTGATGTGTAATTGCTAATCTCCTGACCACAGTGTAACTGGAGATCAGTATTGTCCATTAGGATTATTGTTATTTGAGCAAGTTGTATTAGTGTTTCAAAGTAAGTTTAAAGGAATCATTTGACATTTTGAGAAATATGATTATTTGTGTTCTTGCCAAAATTGAGAAGATCGATACCACTCTCATACCAATCTGTTAAATAGAAAGATACAGCCAGGAGACGGTTAGCTTAGCTTAGCATAAAGAGCAGTAGCAGTGGTGAAAGTTGTAAAAATTAAAACCTGATTGGGTCTATGGGCCGATACTTATATAAAAAATTCCGCTAATGGTATATTGTCTGATAGTAATTTTTTTGCAATCTTGATCCCTTAAATTTGTTTTTTAAATTTGTTTGTGACCAAGATACATTCTGAGCAGGAAATTTTACAGTTTGCAGTTTTTAGTGTCTCTAAATGACCTCAAACCTAGTTTAGCATTTCTTCACTGCGATTGGTTGTTACTTATCGCTAATATCGGTCTAGGCTTCCAGACATAACCTCTTGTAAAACCACAGCAATATTTAATATTTTAATTATGCTCTCTTTTCACCAAATCATAGCTCTGGTTCTTGAACCGGTTCCGTTCAGGATTCTTGGAACCGTGCCATCTAGCTCCACCAGTTTTGAGCAGAACCATTGTAGTCAAGGATGCCATTTTTTTGGTTTCTGCTACGAACCAACTTTTGGATTCTGAACCGATTTATTTTTAGTTGCAATGCTCCGGTTCAACATTAGATGTGCGAACCAGAACAGAACCTGTTCCATGTTGGTGGAAAAGGGGTATTTGTGAGCTTTAAAGGTGCTGGTAGGCAGACAGAGCCAGGCTAACTGTTTCCCCCCATTTATAATTCTCATTCTAAGCTAAGCTAACAGTCTCCTGTCTCCAGCTTCAATATTTAACGGACAGACATGAGAGTGGTATTGATCTTCTCATCTAACTTAGGCAAGAAAGCAAATAAACATGTTTCCTAAAATGTCAAACTATTCCTTTGACAATGAGCTTTCTCTGTTATATAATCTAGATGTCATGTTTGTCTTTTGGATTCTGTTACCCCACCTTGTGTATCTCCTGTGTGTCACGGTGACAGTGCTGCTCTGATAATGTCAGAGGAACGTTGTCTGCTCTCTCCGGACATCACAGCTGTCAAGTCACTGTCGACTCAAACAAATCTTCACCATGTCTGCCACATCCTCAGCCCGCACACACCCACACACACACCCACCCACACACACACACACACACACAGCAGCTGCTCCCCTGGAAACATGTTGCAGCAAAACACATTATTTTAAATACAACTTTGCCCTTTGACTTGTCACCTTAGCTGCAACTAGTACACAAAACCTGCCATTTCATACTGTGAGCAGACAATAGGAGACTCTGTCCTGGAGAATAGAGTATGCAAACAAACAGGGTAATTATTCATTGTCCAGAAAAATCTATATAAATCTATTTTTGTGTGAAAGCATCATGCATCACTGTAAATACAGAAATGTTTCTGAGTATTCCAGTGTTCAACTTCAGCTACAGGTTCTCGGCTTGCCCGTCAAAGCGTGTGTACATTCATTGACCCGTACCTTTATGGAACACAAACTGGATTTTCCCATGCGACTGAAGATGTGCTGGAATGTGCACTAATCCCTACGTTGTGTGTTTACATGAAAACATAACGTCAGCCTGCAGCAAGCGCAACAAACTTGAGGGAACGTTTTTATTTTGGTTTGATCATGTATTGTGCTGTGGTATGTTTGCATAAAACAAAGACACAGTTCCCATGTTGGAAGGCTGCCATGCTGTCAGAGAAAATATCCTAACCTGTGAAGCTGGAATTATTCATGACTTTTATGCATTCTGATATGCAACTCCCCAGACCTCAGGCCTCGACAACTGACAAAGGTTAAATAACAAAACAACCTTCTGCCTGAAATCACAGGATCTTACCCTCGCTTGTTATGTAATTGACACCCCCCACCCCACCCCTTTCTTACTGTCTCACACCTTCTGCTCACCCTCCATTTCTGTTTCCTTTCCTCTCCAGCTCATTTGCCATGTCTAAGACAGCGGTGAAGAAGCTGCACTGGCGTTCCAAGGTGCAGGACAGCTTCGTCCCCTTGCTAGGCTCGTCGGGGGAGCTGGGGATCGCCATTGGTGGAGGAGCAGATTATGGAGAGTTTCCTTTTGTCACATCGGCTCCGGGGGGCGGACTCACAGTGGGTGATATCATCCTAGAGATTGGGGGAACACCAGTATTAGGGATGACATTAGGAGATGTCCGTGGTGTCCTGAACTCCTGCCCCCATCCTATCCGCATCAAAACTGTGTCACCAGGTATGACTCAGCACGATAACTCACCCCTTTATAAATTACACTGCTCATTGTTTTGGTAGATGTGTAAATAATCACCACACAGTCAAGGAAAGGTGTGAAAATAACAGACTGCAAGGCCTCTCCTTCTGCTAATGGCATTTATGTATTACACGCCGCCCATAATAATGCATTCAGTCTTTAATTATCTCCCCCAACACTGCAGACAGTTTAACTTGTTGCTGTTTGTGTTGCACACCATTGCACTTACTTCATCAGATTACACCCAAACAATCTGTTACACAGGCATCCAAGCTGTCATCCATAATAATCTTGCTCAGTAACCCTCCTCTGACTCTCACAAGCCAAACCTGCAGCCTGTAACATTCTGATGCTGATTTGCACACGTCAATTAGTTTGGATATGTCAAGGCGGTCAATATGTGGGTAAGAGGTCAAAATTGCTAATGACACATGACAAGAGCGTGGCGATATAGTTGTCTGTCACCCGCAACAGGCCTTGATGTTTAGAACAGAGGGCTGGGCTAATGGATGTCTTTGTTGGCTCTGAACAGAGCAATATGTCACTGGAGTGTCACCTGAGTGTGCCTCCCGATGGCCTTGCTGGCTAGATTGATTGGCCACAGCTATCAGGTCCATTATCATTTCTGTAGTCTGCCTAGACCTCCCTGGGCAGCTTGACTGCATGTAGTGTGGACAGTGATGGATGAGCTGATGCGACGGCTTGCTGTACCACACCTCCTCCTACTACTACCACAACTCCCTTTGCTCCAGCCCTCAAATACAGGACACCAGGCTACGTTCCCCAGAGGCAGGCAGCAGTTTCAAGGTTTTAGCACTAATACTGGTGCTCTGTGGACAAAAGCACAGAGTAGGCATATGATCTGTCCATCAAATTTAAAGTCTCCTTCAGTGGTTCCTGGCAGCATAGCCCTAGTAGCTTTTCTCTGTATTGCCATTAACCTTGACATCTGACTGCCTTGCACAATGTACGAGAGATTAGCTCATTCAGTTTCAAAGAGCTGATGTTGAGGGTTAAATTTTGCTCTTCAACAGACTAGAAAATAGCAGCTGTTTCATAACACGATGAACAAAAGCCCATCACTTCTCCCAAAAGGCAGCTGGCTAGATTAATTTCCCTTTTACAGGCAGCAGCCATATGTGACCGTATATGTACATGCAGTTGACTTCCTCCACTAATAAAGTTATACCACTGTGACGTTTTTTAATAGCGCACAGCAAATTCAGTCTGCTCCTGGGCGGAACCACTGTAACAGACGGTGGTGGTAGAGGGTGACAGGGGTGTGGGTAGCTGCAGGGGAAGCACCGGCAGAGTGGTCGTCTGTCAGAGTGACAATCTGGAGATGCTCTCAGCCAATCCATAACAGCAAGTGACCTGTCATGAGAGGCCGTAAAGCACTTGAGATGATATTAAGAGATCAGAGAGAGGAAACTGAGCCCCGGTAGTCTCTGCCTCCCCTGGTGACAACCTCAACTGTGTCTGGAGCAATTAACCTCAGTAGGTTGTTATATATGCATGAGGGACTCAGGAAGACACATTTTATACTCAGGATCTATGTGAAGTGATATAGAGAGATCAGTAGGTGTGAATGTGAGAGTCTAGATTGCAAAATGATAGTGTTAAATCAAGCCTGGCAGCAGCAAAGATTATAAATAAATTTCTCTACAGGCTACAAACAAATCTTAAAGTAAATATACATCATCAGAGTGTTTGTGCTTACTGGGCTGTTTTTTTTTTTTACATCTCTCTCTCTCTCTCTCTCTCTCTGCTTCCTCCTCTCCCTGCCATACTTGTATGTTTGCCCTTCCCTC
>LKNJ01001085.1:46277-83642 GCA_002120245.1 Maccullochella peelii | reverse complement strand
TTTTTTTTTTTTACATCTCTCTCTCTCTCTCTCTCTCTCTCTCTCTCTGCTTCCTCCTCTCCCTGCCATACTTGTATGTTTGCCCTTCCCTCAGGCTCCACATTGTGCAAGGATCTCAGGTTGTATCTGAGTAAGTGCTTTACACCCGGCTCAGTGGACAGCCAACTTCAGCAGGTCATCCGAGAGAACCTCTACCTACGCGCTGTACCTTGTAAGTAACCTTCAGTATACTGTATCCCTCTATATACCTTGTCTTTATATGTCTTTGTCCTTTAAGCCTCCTGTGCAGATCTTTGTCCTGTTGCCGTCATTTGCCCATATACCGTTTCATGTTTAAGCCCAATATTAAGTTTATTTTCACCATGCTCGCGCTATTAATCTATCCAGGCATACTTCTCTTATGTTACTGACCTCATTCATTCATTCATAACACTTCTCATGGTTGCCGCCATGTGAATATCTTGGTGTTTATTGGGTGTTTAAGCCTGCAGAACTCTTTCCCACACTTCCTTGTGTAAATGTCTGCAAGCAGAACTGGGCTGATTTAATTAAATATTGGAAAAAAAACAACAACATATGAGACTAAAATATCTTAAATCAAGTTTGACTGAGATGGAAAACGCCACAAGTGCAATCAGTTTGGACATTTCCATAGCAACAGTCTGTATTGTCACAACACTGGGTTTATCCTCAGTGGCAGTCTCCCCCTTACAATCCTCACCCCTGTGCTCCAGGCTATTACTTTGTTTGGGTGGTGGTAAGCTGGTATTAAATGTGATGGTAGTTGTGTTTGACAGGTTCTTTCTATTAGTTTCTACAGTTTTTGTATGACCCCCTGAAAAAGAGGCCTGTACTCTACACAAGCCAATCCTTTATTTTGAAATGCATGCTTATGAATAAAATCAAGCACAATGGCAGCTAAAGGCAGCTAGTTGTAGTACATCTGTTGCTATCTTAATCCTCTATAATATGACATCACTGAAACTGGCAAGAGGATGTAGCAGCCTTGCAGTGTTTTCTGAGGAAGATGTGTGTTTTTGATGAAAGATTTCTGACTTGCGTTGGTTTGCTTTTGAGTTTTTCTTATTCAGGTGGTAGTATGGACTATACAGACCACCTAGTGTGTGTGTGTAGTCTTAACCTTGCCATGGCAATGTGGAGTTGCTGCTAATCTCTCCTTTACTCCAGGAAGTAGGTCATGTGGGACAGTCTGCCACCATGCCACACACAGCCCACTCGCTGGCAAGGCACAGGTCAGAACTCCCAGGATGGTGCAAGAAGGATAAGACCGTAGTATTCAACATGCATATTCACATTATAGTATAATGGCAGTTTTATTCATATCAAGCTTTCTCATTACTTAGCCATGCATGCGTGCATCCTGTTACATCTACAAGCAGCTGCTCAGGGAGTGAATTGTCTAAATAAACAGTAATGCTTTTAGCCATTTCAGAAAATGGATAAAGAGAAATGGGATGGATTGTCATATACAAAATTAGATAAATCAGTAAATGATGTCTGGTCAGGGAAGGTTGTAGACATTGTTTTAAAGACACAGTATATACGCTGTATTTATTGGCAAAATGTTGTATTTAATATATTACATAAAGCAGTCCAGTGGTGTCAAACTTCCCATCTCTGAGTGCTTTCTTTTAGTAAGAGTGGCAGCAAGGCAGGGTCAGACCCCACCCCCCACCCCTCCCCACCCCCTGGTGTGTAATCCTCTGATCAGCTGGAGATGACACAGTAAGATGCTGTTGTTCTCATGCCGATACCAACACACGCATGCTATCCTGATCCCGAGACGGCTTGGAAACCATCATGTCTCATTTCAGACCACTTGTAGATACACAGGAGCTGAATTTTGTTGTTTTCCATCAAGGAGGTGGCTGTGCTTGATGGAGGAGTTTTTCATCAGCGGCTCATTGTGGCCCCCTTCAGGACCATATATATGTTCCTGGGATATGTAGGACTCTTTGCTGTAGTTTGTTATTTTGGCAATGATTACAGCTTTGAATTACCTGAGATAAAGACTAAATAGCCTCAGAGGCTCATGAAGCAAAGTTTTTTATTGTAAGGAAGCAAAGATAGTATGACAAGGGCTCAATTTTGATTTGTATTTTTATCATTTAGATGCTATTTCTTGCTTCTTCTCTGAAACTGTGGCTTAGTACCGCTGTGCTATTTAGAGAGTATCTCAATCCCTGAATCCTTTTGATGAGACAATGTTCTCTGATGTTGGAGCTGGCACTGATGCAAGAAATATCATTACAAAGGCTCAGTCAGGAGGACAGTGCATAAAAATGGAAATTAATGACAGAATTAAGTAAATGCAGGCTACTGTTTCAATCTAGAGGGGGGAATTAAATTAAAAGCAGATGTCTATCAGTGCCAAAGTGGAGGAGGGGCTGACTGCAGTCTAATGGCTCTGTTTGCTCATGCTGAAGAAGACAGGATGCTTACTGTGTAGCCTTTGGGGAGCAGGTAAATGTGTAGACAAACAGTATGTTCAGTCCAGGAAAACAAACCATTTCATAAAACACAGCTTTCTATTTCATGAGTATGAAAACAACCCTTTTTTGTGTTTCCTCATTCATACTATTTTGTTCTGTCTGCAAGTTTTTCAGACCTTACATTACCCTCCTGAACTTTCCCATCCATATTTGTATAATCACATTTCTCGTGTGCCCTTGGATGATTCAGAGCCAATGTCATGGTTTCAAGGCTGGCTGTGTCTCCATCTCCTCCATAAAAGACTTTTCTAATCGTCTTTGGAGTGAGTCAGATAAGAAACATCTTCATTTAGTTATTATAATATGCTCGCTGCGACATTGTCAGGCGGACCGTTTATGGCCTTTTCAACTGTGGGATTCATTGTTAGCTATTTGTGTGCAATGAACTTGACAGACAGCTCTCTCTGGGTGTTGATACAGAGTTCTGTGTAATTACCTCTTCAATCCCTATCTCACCCCCCTCTCCCAGGGGATCAGTGCGGCGCCTACAGGGACAGGCGGGGAAGAAGAAGATGTCAATAATCCATCTTGCCCCCCCCCCCCGCTGACATGTCATATGTATTTCCTAGGAGGGTGCATAGACAATGCATCCCTGCCTCACACTATATCAGCTGGTGAGATACTGTGTGTAATGAGGGGAGGAGAAGAATTACACAGATGTCATCAGATGTTCTATCAGATCTTTAATTAGACACAGAGACCTCTAATTCTCTTTAACTGGGTGCACATATGGGTGTGACCAGTTAATTTTTGCATTTTTTTGGTGACCAGACATGCAAACACAATCCCGGTGCAGAGTGATAAAAGGCTGGACTGATTGGATACATATACTCATCCCCTTTAAAAGCACCAGACTGCTTCAAACGGAGCTGGGAAGTGAGGGTCAAACTTCTCTGGAGAAAACTGTCTCTTCTCTGGGAAGCACAGAGAACAAGGCACTACATAGGAAAACTCAACTAGAGCTGCAACGATTTGTCAATCAATCGATTAGTCGATCAACAGAAAATTAGTGAGCAACAATTTCGATAATCAGCCCTTAACTCAAGACATATAAATGTTTTTTTGCGGGTTTTGATAGGTCTTTGTGTGTATCTTTGCCATCTAGAGCCTTGAAAATAGCTTATTGCATTGGCTTTTGTGATTAAAAAGTAGTCAGAACAGGTGGAAATATAGGCACAAAAACAACAAAAATGGCATTACAACTGCTGGCACGAAATCAGAGTCCAGTGCCTCATCCCGTGTGGCCAATCGGGACACGTACTGTACAGTAAACACACTTTGTGCTACAGAAAGTAGAGGTCAGGGTGATGGAGATGCCTCATGCTCTCTAATGTTTGTGTTCCCATGCCCTTCTGCCTGTGTGCCTACATGTGTGAGTTGGCTTTTAGTGTGTGTGAGTGTTCATTGTTGGTGTACGTCTGTGCGTGTTTGCGTGCGTGCAGTCCTGCATGTGTCATTGTGGCTGGGGGAGTGGCTCCCAGGACAAGCAATGCATTAATCATGGGTTTTATAGGGTAGCTGGATGTGACTCCCTGATGTCGGCCCCACACTGACATCACATGTGGTCCTCCAGGAGAAGGACAGAGATTCGTCCTTAGTTTGGGCTTCGTGTGATTACGTTTTGGGGAAATTAATATCTTGTCTCAAGGTCAGAGCGTGCGCCTTGTAGTTCAATTTGCAAATTAAAATGATTCCATCAGATCTGACTTAATGAGAAATATAAGTGATATATTTCACACTACATGCCTTCACTTGTATACCTCGGTGATTCTGTAATGATGGGATGCTTTTCCTGCCGTGGTTTGGACTCACTGTATTCTTCCAGGCCAAGGTCAATGTAAATCAATTATGATGACAGACCATTAATCATCCAAGTGCTCCATCTTTGCAATGGAGATAGAAAGACTTTAAGACTTTCACTGTGCCTCATTAATGTTTAATTCTGTTCTTATTGATCTGTTCATAACAAAGAGGCCCTGGTAAATGCCTACCATCATCATTGTGCACTTCATACCAAAGGGCACATTTGGGTTTGTGGGTGGATGCTCTGTTGACCTGGAACTGACTTTATATCTAGAGCGAAATGCTGTAATTAAGCAGATAACTTGTTAATTGTTATTATCAATTCATGTCCTAATTAAAGTTGTTTACTCCTTTTAAGATTGATTATAGCTTTAGATACAACCAGAATTCATCCATTAGGTTGTTACATTTTGTTGGACCACTTCAATATAATTTGTCAAACTAATGTAATGCTTGCACTATTTATAGTTTGCTGAATTGCTGTTTCGTTTAAACACTGAACTTAGATTCATGACCTCCAATGAGAGGAAAAGGCTTTGATTAATTGACATATCCATGTTAGAGCTTGCAGTATTTCAAGCCCCATGGCTCTGTATTTATGACAATATGATAATATATCCTGTTGTCTCCCTCTCCCAGGTACTACCAGACAGCCCAGAGATGGGGAAATCTCAGGGGTAGACTACAACTTTGTCTCCATTGAGGAGTTTTTCTCCTTGGAGGAGTCGGGAGCGCTGCTTGAGAGTGGAAAGCTCAAAGGTGAGGTTGAACACCTAACTGTCCTGGCGACTTAGTGCAACCGGATTCTCTTCAAAGACTATGGTGATTCATAATGCATAGTAATCAGAACACAGCTTGTACATTTTCTTTTCTTGATTACTTTTGCTCAAATGTCTCTGTATTTAAATACTGGAAAACTACATAAACATGTAATCATTTAACTGAGTTATTAGTTAAAATTGAATGCACAGAGGTGAAACTATACATTGCACTAAATAATAACATGGTATTATTTTGGCAATTACAACCTTTGTGCTGTATGTTAAAGAAATAGTTTGACATTTTGGGAAATATGCTTGTTCGCTTTCTTGCCGAGAGTTAAATGAGAAGATTGATACCACTCTCATGTCTGCATGGTAAGTATGAAGCTACAGCCATCGGCGGGTTAGCTTAGCTTAGCTTAGCATAAAGACTGGAAACAGGGGGAAACAGCTAGCCTGGCTCTGTCCAAAGGTAACAAAATCTTCCTACCAGCTCCTCTAAAGCTCACTAATTAACACAATACACACATTTAACACATAAAGTGATTGACTGATTGATTTGTTTCACACGTACAAAAACTTAAGTGTAAAAAGCGACAAGTTGTGGTTTATGGGGGGATATGTGCCAGACTATTTCTTGGTTAGGTGCAGTGACTTCTTGGAGTCTCCATGGGTTGCCTGGCAACCATTAGGGTAATGGCAAGACTCCGGATAGATATAACGTGTTAATTAGTGAGCCTTAGAGGTGATGGTAGGTAGATTTAGTTACCTTTTAAAAGAGGCAGGCTAGCTGTTTCTTCCTGTTACAAGTCATTTTGCTAAGCTAACCGGCTGCTGGATGTAGCTTTATATTTACCATACAGACATGAGAGTGATATCAATCTTCTCATTTAACTGACAAGAAAGCAAATAAGTGTATTTCCCAAAATGTCGAACTATTCCATATTTTTCCTTCTTTTTAATATACTCATTGTGTTCCCTACCAATAAAGAACAGTTATTGACAGTTTTTTTTGTTGGAAAGCCATCTCTTTATGCATATTAATGCCATCAGGTGTTGCTCAGCTCGTATCTACCCCACAGACTCCTCCCCCCGTAAGGGTCAGAGTGCTGTCTCTGATTAAAAATCCTCCATACATTAGCATCCATCATTTATAAGAGTTTAATGGGAGCGATAAATGTCGTCCTCACTTGCATCACATATGACACTGACAGACACATCGCTACAGCAAAGCAATCAGGAGTATCAGCAGCATTGTGCACGAATTGCCTGCAGAAACCGCAGTAAATGGTGACGGCTGGTGACCTTGTTGTTGAGTTCAGCAATCTAATGTTTCCCCTCAACCCATTTGGATCTCCATGAGCCAAATGGAGGGTTGGAGGTAATTTAATTTCTTATTTAGCAGCTGGAGCAGATGGCTTGAACTGAGAATATAGAACATATACAGTAGATGATCTCAGGGGATACATAATGCACATACATACAAAACGCACTCTGCTACTGAATATCTGAATATAAAATATTTTATTTACCTCATGAACTCCTATCAGATTGGAACTCAGTAACATGTTAATGCAGACTGTGTGCCACCTTTAGATTTATGTCAATAGATTTTAATTGCAACACAGGGCAGTTCATCTTATTCCAATATAAGCTATGACATTTGTTTTTAGCAATTGCAATTCCGTGTCTCAAGGCAAGACTTTCCTTTCTCCTGTCCTTCTCTGTCTCAGGGAATTACTACGGCACCCCTCGGCCCATTCACATCAGCGCAGAGAGCCCCCCCATCACCTACCAGGAACACCGCAACTTGCTCAGAAACTTCCGCACACGCAGCAAATCGCTCAGCAACCTGGAGAAGACTGCAGAGGACGCCGAGAACAGCGAGGACGACTCAGGCCTGTCAGGCAAGTATCGCTAAAGCTGCCCTATATGACAGCATGTGTGGGCAAGGTCATGAATGTAAATCTGAAGGAAAAACCAAGAGGTAATCGGCTGTTAATAGTGGTATCATCATCTTTTTAATATTTTTTTCAGACATATCGACAGTAGAAAATGTATCTGTTAAGCCCTGCACAGCTATAGCTCCAGTCTCTGATACCCAAATTAATCAATCATTAGCACGATTAGCATGCTCTAAACTCTCAGTGGGACTGTGGCCTCATCAATTGCTGGATCACCTCCAAAGGAAGGTCAGGCTGCCTTTAGGTCGAGCAGGCAGGGAGGTAAGCAGGAGGCAAGCACGCACACGGGGAACTGAGGGAAAACCCTGAGGAAGTCATGTGACAAGGAAGCAGGAAGTGTTTGAATTAAATCTTTAGGCTCACCTAACACTGGAATAGCTTATACATCACACTTGTATAAGTTGAATATTGAACCAGAATTGGCATCCAAAGTATTTGTGATGTCACAAGTCATGCTCGTAGGCCCGCCCCTTTAAAAGCAGATTTTCACTGAGCACATAGAAACTTTCCACTTTCAGCAGATGAATGTGAAAACATCCTTCTACTGTCAAACTCGGCACATACATCATTCTGCACAGTGGAGCTCAAACATTGAACTGTAGGAACAAGAGGAAAAACGTATTTTTGAGTGGAGGGGAACTTTAAGTAAAAGTACAGAAGTATTATCAGTAAAATGCACTTAAAGTATCAAAGTGTAGTACTTGTTTGGCAGAAAAATGTCCCCTGTGACTGACAGGTAAGAAGTTTAGTCCAGTGGTCCTCAACCTAGGGGTTAAGATATGCTACAAAAATTCATTTTGTGGATTTTTCTCTAATCTTTGCCTTTTTGTGAAACATTAATTCATTTTACCTCATTGGGCATTGAACAGTTACTTAAATGAAACCATGTGAGAGGTTTAGAGGGGAAATGTCTCTTTGATGGAGCAGCTAAAAACTCACAGACATCTGATACGTGGCAAGGGACCCTAATTAGACACTACCTAAATAGGTTAGGAACCACTGAAATCAATTTTTGATATTGCGTGGTATTTAATAAGGTTATGATATGATATGATATAGCAGTCAAATAAATATAGTGCAATATTTCATAAAATGGTATTGCATGAAATGTAGTAAACAGAACTGAAGGCGAGTATGAGATTAGATGTGTAGTGTTAATCGAGCAAGGCAGCGACATAGGGTGGTGGTGGAGGAGGCAGGTAGGGAGGCTGAGTGTTAGGAAAGGTGGAGGCAGGGAGCCAGAATGGTACTGAAGATAAGAGAGAGGCGGGCAGAGGGGGAGGTGAGAAACGCAGGAAGGCAGAGATCCAGATAGTTAGAGACGTGCTCCAAACAGGCAGGCAGGGCAGCAGGCAGCCTGGGGTTGAATGCAGGATGCAGGCAGGATGGAGTCTGAGAGAGCCATCCAACACCCTGACCTCTGCTGAGTCATCTTCTGAAGTGATGCTGTGTGGGTGGGTGGGTTCGGCAGCACTTGTCGTGTGCAGCAGAACTCAGGACCCCGTGTTATGTCCGACATCTCTCAGATCCATGCTGGAGCTTACAGCTGAAGGACAGCTACAAGGACAGCTAGGCAAAAAAAAATGCTTATTTTTCTCTTCCGCAGTGTGACATGGATGGTCACACACTCTGCCTCCTTAGAGGGAGGACAAAGCCGACCGAAATGCTGACCTCAGGTCTTTTTGCCTGTCAATTGCCAGCATCAGGTCGTTAAAGATTGCAGGAGAAACTTTTCCACCTACTGTATCTGTTAAATAATATAGAACTGTTAAATTTGACATTTTCAACACTCTTTCTTGTCATTATAATTACAGGAGGCTCTGCAGGTCTCAGCAGCAGCGTCCCTCCTAGCCATCGGTCCCCTGGTTGGCCCCGGGCATCCAGCAGCAGGGATGGTTGTGTCATAGAGAACGGGATCGTCGGCAGCAGAAGTGGTGCCAGGGTGAGAGGTGTGATGCCTGATCACTGGGAGCAGACCTTCAGTGACCCGGGAGAGTCTCACTACATAGAGTGAGTATATCTACCTGTTCTTCACAAATCTGTTAAAGGAATAAGTTCAATATTTTCTAAAACACGTTTATACGCCTTACTTGCAGAGAGTTAGATGAGAAGATTGATGCCACTCTTGTTACTTATTCGCTAAATAGGAAGCTGGAGCCAGGAGATGGTTAGCTTAGCTTAGCATAAAGACTAGAAACAGGGGGAAACAGCTAGCCTGGCTGTGTCTGAAGGTAAAACCTACCAGCACTAAAGCTCACTGATTTAACACGTTATATCTCCTTGTTATAAGTCCAGTGTTGTGTCAAAGTTTCCCCACCGATTTGCGATTCCCCTTACCTTAGCCTGAGCCCAAACGTATCCCTAATTTCGACAAGTAATTTTTTCCGAGGCTTAACCTCAACCAGACCTTACCCTAACGCCAACCAGTTAACGCTATGATGCCTAACCATAACCTAACCTAAGCCTTAAACCCAGCCACAGAGGTCAACGGTACAGCAAACACTATTTGAAGGGGAGGGAAACAATACTGCACTATACAATAATACACTATTCGAGGGGGAAACAATCTTCAACAAACATAGAATGTTATTTACTAAGCTTTAGAGGTGCTGGTAGGCAGATTTTGTTACCTTCAGACACAGCCAGGCTAGCTGTTTCCCCTGTTTCAAGTGTTTATGCTAAGCTAAGCTAACTGTCTCCTGGCTCCAGCTTCCTACTTAACAGACAGATATGAGAGAGGTATCGATCTTCTCATCTAACTCCTGACAAGAAAGTGAATATGCGTATTTCCCAAAATGTCAAACTATTCCTTTAAACATGCTCTGAATACAGTAGAGCTGCTATGCTCTGTTGTCACGACTATCAATGGCAGGCATGTCTGTTCTGAGTGTTTTTGAATTCCAATGCTGTCATATTATATCTAATACTATTATGTTTCTGAAGAGGGAGGCTTTTCTTTTGCTTTCCCCCTTTGTCTCTCCAAGTCGCAACCCAAAGAGGACCAGCTGGCAGAGTCCTCGAGCCTTAAGCAGGGAGACCGTCTACAAAAATGAATGTGAGCCTTTTTGTTTCTTTCTCTCTTTCCCGTCTCTCTTTCTCTGGATGTAATTATTGAAACACTGGTGACACACTTGACTGTTGAACAGCCTAAATGAAGCTACATATTTGTCAAGAACGGAAGTAACAGACACAGCCAACTTGTTAGAGTTAAATGAGATGGAATGAGCTTTTAGATGAACAGAGACATGTAAGTGATTAAGGCCTAAAGCTTGGAGCTGCTGGCAAAGAGCCAGACTGACTGCTGCGGCTGGCAGGGTCGACACGTGGATGGCATGTGACTGGCAACTTAATTTCATAATTTGGTCACATGATTCGCAGTTTTTGATCTCTGTCTGACATGGCTGATTGCAAACTGTAAGAAACCCATCTGTTATAGTGCTATGATTCCAGCTTGTCTCAGTGAAGTGCAGTACACTTCACTCACCAGCAGAAGGTGACATAATCTCCATTATGGCCATAATTACCTGCATGTGAAAGGATTACTGTAAAATCTGGAACAAGTGGAATCCAAACAGACATTGTCATAATATGCTAGAGTGGACAAATGTTTAAATTCATGCAGTTTGAAATGATTGCTGTCTTTCCACCAAACACTTTGGTTTGTGTGCATGTCTTTTTATTTATAGGTATTTTTTGTTAAAAGCCATCTGGCGATTGGTTTTCTGACTCTCTCTCTCCCTTTTCCCTCACTCCTACAACCCGTCACTTCTAACCATGTAGTCGTATAAACACACAGGACTGAAACTGTTATCACTCTTCTCTTTCTCTGATATCACACTCTGGTGGTGGTGGTGGGTTTTTTTTGGAATCCTTGCTGCCTTGAAGACTTTTACGACTTTTTCTCGGAGGCATGCATCATCATTATCTCATCCTCTCTCTCTCTGTCTCTGTATATTTCTGTGACTACCAGGGTTCACTGACCTGCCTGGGGAGCTCAGGGGTTTCCCTGTGCACACACACTTGACCAAGGGCTCCAGAGGATTTGGTTTCAATATTGTCGGGGGCAGCAGGCCAAGAGAGTTCCTCCAGGTCTACAGTGTGACTGCAAGTGGTCCCTCAGCACTCAAGACAGGTAATTTACAATGAACCAGGGATGATTACTGCATGAGAAAGCTAAGTGAAATGTATTGCGAAAAAAGAAATGTGACATGAGAGGAGACAATACTTACTGGCGTATTAGTAATAGTGCAACACTTGCCATAGCTGCAGACTGAGAACTGTGTAACTATGGTTGCTGAAATCTTGCAAAACGTTAAAAAAAAAGTAAATATTTTAATCAGCTGTGTTTTTTATCTCTCTAGTTCTCTGTCTCCACTCTTTAGGATTATACTTCTGGAATTTTCTGATCTCCCGCAGCAAAGTGTATATCACAATCAGTCCTTAATCCTCAGGGCTAGCGCACCATAATCAAGCTATCATAACACACGCATACGGTGCGCATCCACTTCACAGACACACACACACACACACACACAAATGCCCATACAGCCAGATGTCTCTGCAGGGACTGATGTAGTTCATATGTGTTAATAGGCTGGTTTAGAGGGATTAGTTGGTTGGATTAGTCAACACCCACACAAAACACTCAGACACTCATTTGCAAACTACACTTATCTGCACACTCAAGCATATGAAAAAAAGCTGACGCAGTAATACATAAAAACAGATGTAACCACATGGTTAGAAAGGTGCATAATTTTGCTGCAGATGATTAAAAATGTAATATTACATTAAATGTGTTGTAATGGTATTTCTATTAATGTGCTTTCTTTTGTGCTTTACTAGCGGACATCCTGGTGTACATCAATGGCGTCTGTGTGTTGGGAGTGTCTCACAAAGAGGTGGTAGAGATGCTCAAGTCAGTGCCTGTGGGCCACAGTGTGGATGTAGAGGTTAGAAGAGGGTATCCCATGCTCTACAACCACGACGGTTGTCCCAAGCAGCCCCCGCCAAGGCTACTGGAAAGTGGGGACCCCATCCTACCACCCACCACCACCCAGCCTCAGCCTCTTCACCAACCACCTCGCCTTCCAACACCCACTCCCCACACCCAGCACTTTAACGGGGTCTACGGTGACGAGAGCTACATGGAACCGGGGGTGACTCTAGATGCTAATGGAAACACCACGTCTTTCGCTACCAGACAGCCGTCCTCATACAGACGCTCCAGTACGAGCAATGCTGCCTCTTCCTCCCCCGTGCGCCCTCCTCGGTCCCTAAGAAGTTTAGCCAGGCTGCAGTCATTCGACCCAACGCTTGCCAGCCAGAGTGACAGTGAAGTTGTTTCTGCCATTGGTTCACACAGGTAACACCTACACGTATACGGCACAAAGGAGGTTCCTGCAGAGATGATACTTTTGAGATTTGTAATGCCCTTCTTGAAGTGTTTAATTAAAACAATTAGCAGTTGATTACAGTGATTTTAAATAGTATTGATTTTAACTATAATTAAGTTCACCTATTCAGATTCGGTTTTTTCAAATAAGACTGATCTCTCTGAGGTCCAGAGCTGCAGGAAATGAGCTCTGAGATTCAAATGAGACTCAATGAGAAATGAGATTTAACTCAATAATAAGTGAGGGATTCTGGTGTGGTAACATTTTACTTGTTACCTTTTGTCCAAATACTGAGAAAAAATGCATCTTGTATGTAAATACAGGATGCAGTGGTAGGTCAGATATGGTAGCAACAGTGCCAGTAGGATCTAAGAACTTCATCCATTTATTTAACATTTCTAGAGCTGCAACCATAAGTCAGTTAATTAAATAGTCAATCAAAAAAGCATTTTACAACAACTATTTTTATAATCAATTCATCGTTTTCAAGCAAAAATGCCAAATGTTAGTTGGTTCCAGCTTTTCAAATGTGAGGATTTGGTGCTTTTTTGTCATATATGATGGTCAATTAAATGTCTTTGTCTTTTGGTTGGACAAAACAAGCAATTTGAAGATGTCACTTTAGGTTTTAGGAAATTGTGATAAGCATTTTCCCCCATTTTTTGACCTTTTATAGTATAAACAATTCATCTAGAAAGTAATTGGCTGATTAATTGATAATGAATATAATTGTTAGTTGCAGCCAAGTATGAGAATATGTGTCAAGACCAAGACTTACTGGAATTATTATTGATTCGGACTCCTCCCATTCTTTTTCATCAGGGCATCAATGATCCGTAACCACAACAATAACTCCCTCTCAACACCCCCTCATCCTCTGCATTACGGAACATCCAAGTCGTCTGAGAGTGACCTGTCCACCTGCACCCTGTCTGGGTCCCGGCTGCCCCTGCCTCAGTCACCGAGGAGGCCCATGTCCTCCCCCGGTGGCCCCCACATCGCTCACTCCCGCCTCTTCAGACCGCAGACCTCCCAGCTCCCACCTCCTCCCACCCCTGACAGCCCCCACCACCACGGCTTCAGCGGTTTCCATGGCAACACCAGCTCCACTGCTAGTCCCAGCAGTGTGTCCTCTCCCGGGGCGATGCGTATGGGCAGTGGAGTTGGCGGTTTCAGCGGAGGGGAGCTGGTGCCAGTGGCCTTGGCCCAGAGTGAAGGAGACCGAGGACTCGGCTTCAGCGTGACGGCTGGCGGTCCAGGAGGCAGGATGACTATAGTGAAAAGAGTCTGGGACAGGAAGCAGTGCAACTCCCTGCAGCCAGGGGATGCTATTGTCAAAATCAACGGAGCAGATGTCCAGAGTCTTAGCTTTGCACAGGTAGTGGAGGACCAAATGGGAGGGAGAAGTAATGTGAACTAAGCACAATTCATAGCTTGATGGGTTAAAACAGTGGTTCCCGACCTTTTCTGCTTAACACGAAGCAATGTCTGCTTGCCAGCCCTTGGAACAGTTCAATCGAAGGGTGAGACAGTTCATTTGAATAATTTTTAGCAGCCTGAAGAGATAAAACTACACAGTATCTCACAAAAAACTAAAATTTTAGAATAGTCTGAAAAATAATCATAATTTTGAGTAATATAATTTAGTTTTTTCTTATTTCCTTCACAGGAATTCATCTCCCTCCCTCCAGGTTGGGAACCACTGGGTTAAAACATGCTTAATCACCAGTGTGGTGCTTTAATTCAGTTTGAGAGATGAACACAGCCTTAAAAGGTGTCACAGTGTAATTTTATGTTTGTTGACAGGTACAAGCAGTTCTCCTGGAACACACCAAACTGGCAGAAGTCATCTTGTTGGTTTACAGAGGAGGTAAATGACTCATTGATTTTAGCAACTGACAGACAAGTATTAACTGTGGCTAGATTCATTTCACAGTTATGTTCTTTCTCATTATCAGGCATCTATCATTCAACCGTCTCCCCCGGCTCCTTACGGAGACTCCCCCCGCCTCTCCTCCGCCCCCCTCCTCCACCTGTTGGTTCAGACAACTCCTCTGCTCTCCCAGAAGCACTGCCTATGCCCCGGACTTCCATTAGTGCCCCTCCCTCCCCAGCCCCGATGCACTCCTCTTTAATCCAGAGCACCAGTTTCTTGGAGTCGATTCCAGTGACCCTGACCATGGAACCCAAAGACTGGATCAACACAGGCCTGGAGGACGAGGCGGCCGGTGTCCCAGTGCCTGATTCCGGTCTGGAGAGGCAGGGTGGTGAACGAACTCGGCCGCGCCGAGGGTTTGACGTGGAGCTGAGGAGAAAGCCAGGAGAGGGCTTTGGGTTTGTCATTGCCTCTCAGGATGTGGAGAATGGCAAAGGTGAGAGCCAACTACATAGTGACAAATCATATTGTGCAACATGTGTATCAAGTTAAATGCTTCAAATATAGTTTTGTAAAACTGTATTTTTTTATGAAATGATCTGAAGTAGAACTGAATGGGCATTACGCAGCATTAGTTTAACTTTTCTGGCCCAGTAGAACCATTTGGTTACCTGCCCAGGGAAAGGGGTTTTATTTGGATGCCCTTGTGGACATGCGCACCATTAGGTAATTACAGATTAAAATGCGGTCACCATGGCCACATGCCACCGGATGAGTCATGATGCATCATCAACCCTGTTTTTTCTTTTTTCCAGATTGGTTTTATTTGCATTGTTGAAGGAAGTCAGTTTTGGCATCCACTGTTGTCACTGACTGGTGTGCATGGAGTGCACTTTTGGCTAGCTAGCAGAAATTTTACCAACATAATTACTAAAGTGTATATTTTCTGGCTATATTTATAGAAATCTAAATGCAAATGCACTACCCATGAGATGTTCGGATATTCGTTTGGTGGCCTTTTTAGAAAAATCTTAAAGCAAAAATTAAGAAACCAACTACACAAAGTGGTCATATCATATGCTGACAGACTGACTCAGTGGTGTCATACCATCATGTTGGGTTTATTACTGTACTTCAGTAAGTTTCCTGGATAACCAAAACCGATAAAAAACAATATCAGCATCATATTGCGTGCAGGTACACCCACAGCTCGCATACTAATGTAGAGCCTCTTGTCTCTGGGGGACCTCTTCCTGTTTTTATAGGATCTCACTTTGCACACACAATCACACACATTTATGCCTTTGCTCCTGCACCCATAGGCTTACATTTTCTTTGTGTGTGATTTGCCTGCACCTCCGTGTGCTCCTGAGGGATAGGCTGATATTGAGGTGTTGCTGTTATCTCATGCGTGACTACCGATGGACTGGCTTATTAAAGGAACATTTTGATACATCTGGAAATATGCATATTCCCTTTCTTGTCGAGAGTTAGATGAGAAGATCGACACCACTCTCATGTCTGCACTCTAAAAATGAAGCTAGAGGCAGCAGCCAATTAGCTTAGCATAAAGACTGGAGAAACAGCTAGCCTGGCTCTGTCCAAAGGTAACAAATCCTCCTACCAGCACCTGTAGGTGGTGCTCGTAGGCTTTGTTACCTTAGGACAGAGCCAGACTAGCTGTTTCTCCCTGTTTTTCCCCTCTGTTTTCTTATGCTAAGCTAAGCTAACCAGCTGCTGACGGTAGCTTGATATTTAGTGTAAAGACATGAGAGTGGAATTGATCTTTTCATCTATCTCTCAGAATAAAGCGCATAAGCGTATTCCCCCAAATGTCAAACCAATCCTTTAAGACGTTTACAGGTTATTTATAGGTTTTATGTAGCCGTGCTCTTTTTAATTCAATTTGTCAGCTCGAGTGTGTCCAGTGAAATGACCTTTTGTTAATTGTATCATATCACTGGTATCTCACTTTGTGTTTCTCTCCGTGCTCCGACCTGACAGGACACTGAGGCTTGTGTCTGGGAAGCTAACACATCCTGCCCATATTATCTTTTAGTGTAGTGCTTATGAATAGCAGTTTAGCCGCAGTATCCCCATGATGCATTACCCACTCTCCCTTCCTATGTCTTGTATTGGCTGCCCTCTGTTCCAGTTTGATGCAGTCCAATTTGCTTTATGGCCCGAGCGAACCCACATTTCTGTTTTCCTGGTGAGATTCAGGTTGTAGGTTCACCTCTCTCTGCAGTACAGCGACCCTCCCTCCCTCCTCAAACCTCCATCTCCACTCTGTCCTCATTCGCCCCTTCATTTGACTCCTGTCATGTCACAGAGAGAAGTCCCCTCTGTCTCTCCATATCTGCCTTTATCCTCTATCATTTCCTCTTCCCATCTCTTCTCTCACTCTCCTTCACAAGCTCCCGCCCACTCTCTCTCCCTCTCTCTCTCCCTCTCTCTCTCCCTCTCTCTCCCTCTCTCTCTCTCTCTCTTCCTCTCTCCCTCTCTCTTCCTCTCTCCCTCTCTCTCCCTCTCCCCCTCTCTCTCTCTCACACCTCTTTACTCTGCAGTAAAAGCCTCCAGTCTGGTTTTTCAAAAGATTAAAACTCTCTCTCTCTCTCTCTCTCTCTCCCTCTCCCTCCGCCTCCCACCTACCTCCATTGCTCTCTGAATGCTTTAGAAAAATGCTACACTGAACATTTCCCTTCGCAGAGGAGCAACAGAGGGGACAACAAAGCTGTGTTTTAGCTCCTGTTGACCGTTGCATGTGAATCTCAACACCTCCAGACTGGAATTTAGGATTTTTTGTTTTGTTTTTTTCTGTGCATGCTAATCAAAGAGCCATGCTGGAGAGACTACAGTCTGCTTTGAAAACTGTGAAGGAGTCTAAACGTAATTATTCGCTCCACTTCTCGTTTCATGTTTACTAAAAGATGGGAGGGTACTGGTTTTGGTGGTGCAGTGTTTCACATTCAGCTTTGTGCATGAGCTCAATGGTATAATTCTGTGTTGCACGCTAAAGTTTACTCAGTCAGATGTGTTGACTTTGGCAGTGTGAAAGTTAGATGCACAGGCTCACATGTTCCAGATAGTTGATCAAACTGATGCAGTGATTGATATGTACTGTGCTTATTCTTACAGTACAGTTATAGTCATAGTTATTGATGATGATTGCAGTGACAACAACAGATGAAAGGGAATTTAAACCCAGCCTAAGCCAGGCTGGGCAGTGGTGATGGCAACACATGCAGTAAAATGAATGGAGTTACCAGATGCAGTGCTTGAGTTCAGCATTAACAAAACTGCACACACACACTACTTGTATGAATGATCCTGCTAAAGATAAACAGCGCTCTCTCCGGGTCTCCGACATGCGCTAAGCATCTGCAAGCTGCTGTGGGGATGTCTGCACCGGCTGATGCATCTGAGCTGCAGAGAGGGATTTTACGATGTTGGGGAGGGGGGCTGCTGCTACCACTCCTGAGCGGTGATCAGTGCAGCGCGTTAGAGGCTGGCTGGCTGCTGGGCATACCGCAGTGGGATTACTCTGGACAGGAGAACATGGAGAGCCAGAGGAAAAGACTTTAATATAAAGCAGTTCATTTGGATGCATCTATGTGTAGTTTAAGCGTGTGTGTGTGTGTGTGTGTGTGTGTGTGTGTGTGTGTGTGTGCGAGTGTGAGTGAGCATGGCTGTTGCATGTGTGTTCATGTGTTTTGGCGACTGTTGATGCTGGAACGATGTATTATGCATGATAAGAAGACTATTTGCAAAGCTGCCTTGGCATTGATTTGACCTGATTGCCATTTCTGCCTGGGTCACCCAGATTAGGCCCAGATTGGAGATGTGCCTCTGGACTGTGAATTATAGGCTGTACCTTTTAACGGGATCATCATTCCAATGTGACATACACTCTCATATCTTAGCCCGCACAGTTGCAAATCTGTTAAAAGTTATTTCATGCTATTTTTACCCTGGAGGGAGACTGACTATGTACCTCAGCTGAATGAGTCTCCAAATGTTTATGCTGCCTGATGGGTTACATAAGGCCACTGGCAAGACTCTAGAGGGGCCAGCTGTCACCAAAGTACAGCATACCCTCAAAGAGGGGTCAGAGAGAGAGTAATCGGGAGTTTATTAAGATACAGAAAGAGGAACAGAAGAGAGAATTAGAAGTCTACGCAGACAGAGACAGACTGTCCAGCTAAAAACTGTAAGAAGCTTTTTAGTTGGTGCAGGAGATTAACAGAAGCAAATTTGTTTTTAGGCTGCTTGATACTTTTCCCATCAACGTCAGACGCTGACCAGAGTTGAGCTTAATTGTGAGTGATCTCCTCGTGCAGAAGATAAGACAAATTGAGTTCCTGATACATGAAGCTAATTGTCCCTCCTCACATTGTACCCTCACTTTTCAGAGGTCAGTTGAATCTAACAAAAACACATGAACACTGGCACATCATCTGTCTATCTCAGCTACACTATAATAGCTTTCTAGGAGTGATTATGTGGTGTGTGTGAACAGTGTAGGGACTGGGAGAAGATGGCCAGCGTTTTCCCACACAGACATTTTGTGGTATCAGCAGAAAGAAGTAAATACTGCTGTGTGTGTTTTGCATGCTAGCGGCATACTAATGCAGACAGACTGCAAGTTTGTGGATCTTAGAAGAGCTGAGCATAAGAATGACTGACGCTGTATAAACCGAATTGTAAATATCTGAAGCCTGTTGTTATGTGCAGTTTGACAGATTCGGGACAGGAAAATATTTGCTGGAGAGCTTGTGTTCCACGACAGTTTGTTCTTGAGGAGAAAGACAAATCATTGAACAGCGAGAAACAGTTCCTGGTGTGTCAGCGGATGGAGAGATAGGTTGATAGATGGGAAGATGAAGGAGAAGAGGAGAGTGTTTCAAGGAGACAGTGGGGGAGGTGTAAAGAAAGGCTTCTGTGGGAAGTAATTTATAAAGTAAACCCTGCCAAAAACGATCCAAAGCTTAATTAGAGCTTGGTTTAAGAATTCTGGCAAACTCACTGGTGAAATAAATCTTCCTGCTTTTAAATTTATCTACATTTGAGCCCACTTATTACTCACTGCCGTCAGTTAAAAGGAAAGTTTGGGGCTGAATGGAGTTTTGTGTTCCATCTGCAACTTCACTCAACTCAAGTAACTCAAGCAACAAGTAATTTAAGGTAGTAGTAACTGTTTGATGTTTTCTGTCCTTCTCTTCAGCTGCTTCACTTCTCCCTCACCGGTTTGTGACGGTCCGTCGAGGCAGCCCAGCGGCCAAGAGTGGTCAGATCCGGCCTGGAGATCGATTAGAGGCGGTAGAGGGACGCTCAGTGTTGACTCTGCCTCACCGGGAGCTCGCTCAGATCCTTCGCCGAGCGGGAAATACTCTACGCCTCACCATAGTCCCCCGTCCCAGCACCTGTAAGCATAGACATAAGTATCCAGAAAACATACGCACAAATATACAGCCTTGTTCTTCATTCATAATCTAACTGCAATCATCATCTTTTTATTAGATACTTCAAGCCTTTCAGAAACCACTGAGTATGACCCGGGTCACAGAAGCAGAAAGGGTCAGAGGTCGCGTCCAAAGGTGAGGGCAGCACCATAATTAATAATGTGTGGACTTGCGTAGCTCATCCCATCCACTGCCAGTGCAAATTATTTCCTGTGGTGATGATTATCAGTCCTCCTTCTTCTGTCTCCCAGCGTGACTCCAGGTATTACAGTGTAGACCTGGATCGTGGCCATTCAGGCTTTGGCTTCAGCCTCCGAGGGGGCAGTGAGTACAACATGGGCCTCTACGTCCTGGGACTGATGGAGGGGGGGCCGGCCTCACGGAGCCAAAAAATGCAGGTGTGTTTGTCCATATACATATACTACTCTTTATACTCTTTTACTGTAAAGTATTTATATCTGTATTATCCTCTGGATTTGAGTGTATCAGAGTGTGCAGCTGTACACTTACACAAACTTAGTAACTGAGTAATTTAACTATAAAAACTATACACTTCTAAATACAAACAAATTTTACTGTATTCTGTTATTGTGTTCTGTTATTTAAAAATGTAATGATTGTGATTACAATATATATATATATATAAATATATATATACGTTTTTTTTTAAATTTGCAGATGAGACTTGAAACTTTTCAGTCAAAGTAAGACACAATCCCTGAAAGCTTAATATATGAAATATTCATGACCAAATGAGCAACAATCAAAGTTAAAGTTTTGGAAAAAAAAAAAACATAATTTGGCATTAGTTTTAAAGAGTTTAACACTCAAAAACTCATCCAATCTCATCTCCATCTCCAACTATTGGATGGATTGCCATGACATCTGGTACAGTCTTTCATGTTCCCCTCAGGATGAATTGTAATAACTTTGGTGATCCCTTAATATTTTCAGTTAGCAACATAAAAAAGGTCAACTTTTCAATTTGTTCAATACTTTGGTTTCTAACCAAAAACCAGCAAAACTAATGACATCCCATCATCCTCGGCTGTACTTTGTGTTTAGTGCTAATGTTAGCTAATGTTAGCATGCTAAAACTAAGCTGGTGAAGTTATATCTGATAAACATCAACACGTTAGTATTGTAATTGTGAGCATGTTGCCATGCTAGCATAAGCATTTAGTATAGCCTCACAGCATTGCTGTAGACTATTTTCCATTTTTTCCACATCAAGTAATGAAAGTAAGTAATCGCAGTACACTGTTTCACGTTTTTGCATGTCACAGAAGGAAAAGCACAGGTGTAAATAAATTCCATTTAGCTGCTTCAGTTTCAGGATCCTGGTATTGTGCATGCTGGCTCACTGTCACACTGTCATGAGTTACTGGGACACTGGTGTCGAGCCATTGTTAATGTTAACAGTAACACTGTGCCTTTTCTACCATGATAAGTCAAAATGTCTACGGTCTAAGGCCTATCCTAGTTACTGCTACGCGTTTATGTTACAGAATATTCTGTTATTTTAATGAGATAATAGATACAATATTTAAAGTAATGTTGTGTTTGTGTTGTGGCTGCAGGTTAGCGATGAGCTCGTGGAGATCAATGGGGACAGTACAGCAGGGATGACTCACAGCCAGGCGGTCGAGCAGATCCGCAGAGGAGGCCACCGCATCCACCTGGTGCTCAAGAGAGGAAACGGCTACGTGCCTGACTATGGTGAGACGCAGTAGGAGGATTTGGAAATATTGCAGAATGTTACCACCATGTGTTTATAGGGGGAAATTATCAGCATTGAAATATATGAGATTTAAAATATAAGATGCGGAACCTCGTGTCTTTTGCATGTGATGCATTTGTCTTGGGTGTGTAATCTCCTTTCTTCTTCTTGTTCTGTGGGACTGATTCTACTAAATTTCTTTCTACCTTTTATTTTTACATTTTTGTTTTGTGGTGTTTCCCACCTTTTAACCCATCCAAATCTGGATTTGGCCTGTCTTGGTTTTCCTTGTTTCCTCTTCCAAACATTTCTCTCCTTTTCTGCTCCACTCTTTCCTTTCTTTTCCCTTTTTTCCCCTCTCTCTCGCTCTCTCTCTCTCTCTCTCTCTCAGTGGAGCTCTCCAGTTTGTCTCTATGTATGACCAACTCCAAGCTAGGCGAGCCTTGCTTCTATGTCATTGGACGGACAGAGAATACGCGGTTGGTAATGGTTCCTGTTAGTTCTCCCATTTTCTGTCTCTCTACATTCCTCTGCTCACCACTCACAACTGCTGTCTTCATTTGTAGAGAAAGATACCTTGCAGCCTGTGTGTTGGACCTCCTCGTTATGAGATAATCTTGATTATGGTGTAGAAATTTACAATATTACACAAAATTTTTGCCCAATTTAGTTTCTCTCAAACCTACCTCTGAACAAACTTCGCCAGCTTCACAATTGTAAGCACATTGAATTATTTAATGAAAAGAATTGCATAATCACACTATTATGGAGCAAACTGATAATCAGATGTGTGTTGTATTTCTAATAAAGGGTTATCTGAAGGTTGCACTAAAATAGAAAAGCAGCTGCTGTTACACAAGCTGACTTAATGCACCTCAACAAAACAAAACAAAAAAAACACTTTCTGGATTTCAGAGCTCTTTAATAACAGATTACATAATGCTCTCTGCCAGAGATTTTGCTCTTCCTCTCTTTTATTTGCCTATTCACTCTGTTTTCTCCTCCTCTTTCCATCCCCCTCTCTCCATATAATGTGTGTCCAGGTCATGAGCACAGAATCACCTCCCCCTCCCTCCTGCATCACCCCAAGGAGCAGGGTTTGGCTGCAGTAGACTCCACCGGGCGGAAGGGGCAGAGTTCCAAGCAGAAGAGGAGAAGCGGGTCTTCGAACAGACGCGAGAGCGGGAAAGGGGCGGGAAGGAGAAGGAGAGGACAGGGCTCAGAGGGAGGAGGACGCTCGGATTTACAAAGCCCCATCTCTGAGCGAGGAGGGAGGTCTCGGGAAGCCAGGGACAGGAGGAGGAGAAAAAGAGAGTCTCAGAGTTTACCCAGAGATGCCCTCAGGAATGATGATGATAGTGAGACGGAAAGAGGGACAGTGAGGGGAAGGAAAAGGGAGAGGGGGAGAGGGTGGAGCAAAAGCAGAGAAAGGAAAAGCAGAAGTGAGGAGAGGGCGGGGAAGGCAGAGGTTGAAGAGCCTGAGCAAGAGGAAGAGCAGGAGGTACCTGCTGTTGAGGAAAGGGTGGAAGAGGAGGAGGAGGAGGAGGAGGAGGAGAGAGTGAATTCAGAGAGAGAAGAGAGTGAAGAGGATGTTTTCCTTCCCATTCCAAGTCCTAACCAAAAGCTTCCCAAACCCAAACAAAACTGGGACATGGCAGCAGAGTACAGGGAACAGAAGGAGCTGGAGAGGTCATGGGATGATGACAGGGGTGAAAATAGAGAGCTGAATGAGGATCAGAGAGATGACGATGCACAGAGCTGGCGTGTCGAGAGGCATTTAGCAAGTGTTGCTGCGATAGATCCGGTGTCCCAGAGAAAGCCCTTCTCCTTCCTCACCTCCACACTGTCCGTAGAGCAGCTGGGGGGCGATGAGTCAGAGTCTGGGAGCAGCCAATCTGACGGTAGCGTGTCTGCTGCCAGCATCTCAGGCCTTTCTCTGGCCGCCACAGAAGCTGGCGGGCGCGGGGCCACGGTGCTGCCAGGCCCTTGGCTCACACCCAGCCAGCAGAGGGCGGTTCAGGTTGTAGAGGGGAACAGGCTCCCCGGGAGGCGGACAGGGCAGGGAGGAGGAAGAAGCGCTGTCTCTTGACTTTTAACAGGAAGTAGAGCACGCAGCAGCTGAATGATACTGTATCGGATTCTGTCAGTCTCACACTGTTAGACCTCGACTTGTTTTCTGCAGCTACCCACACTACCAACATTTTCTCTCAGTCACTTTGATATCTACAGTAGTATGAAGTCATATTCTTTGTGCCTTTTTACAGCTGACCTCTGGCTGATGTTAAATGTCAATATCACATTTGTAAATGACACCAACATGGTAAAAGTCTTCTGTTTTTGTTAGTGAAACAACAATGACATTGGGTTTTTTTTTTTCTGAGGCACTGTTGCCCTCACTACGTTGCTGTTTCCAGGACAACAAGGTATTTCAGACACAGACTTCCTATCTCTCACTCACCTCTCTGCATCTCTGTCTTCAAGCTAGCAGAAGTACCCTCTACTGTACAAAGACTGCACAGACATTCACTTATACCTCATGAAGATACTGAGCAATAATAATGCAACAAACCCGAGCCATCCATTTCTGCTGCGCCACGTCGATCTGGTCTGAGAGGAAACAGTGTAACATGTTTGTACAATATCCTCTTTGTTTTATGTGGCCTCGACTTGTAACGTTGTTCCATATAACTGAATATTTTATTGTGATAATGCAAATCCCCTTTGACAGCAGGTGTGATCTATATTCTGTAAATATTTGTAGAGAAATAAATGACAGAACCTATTGTAAATACTATCTGGAGGCAAGCCCTAATTTGTATTACTGTATTGTAATACATCATCATGTATATGAATATATGCAGTATATATCTATATATTACATACAACAGCTACCCGTTCATATTATTTATTATTGTGTGATGAGAAATTACGTGAAAATTGGTATATAGCTTTTGTGAAGGCTCAAAAATGTAAAGACAGACTAACAACTATATTGTATCTGCCCTATTCATAAATGAATGTTTTTGTAATATGCTGCTTGAGTGTGGATAAGGATACTCTATGTTGTGCCCTCCTTCAGAAGTCCACAAAAAAGATGCCAAAAAGATGCATATTTCAAGTACTGGTGTGCATATTAGTACTGTTAATATTGTGTATGTGGGGTCAGAACAAAACCACTATCTAGATTCTAGAGAGTGCTGTGCCCATCGTTGCCTTGGTAACATAAACCACTTTATCCTAACCACTGATTTTTCTTACTGTGAAAACCCTTTGCTCTGAGGTCTCCAATACGAGAGAGGTGGGCGGGTCGTTTAGTAATTTCAAGTCATGCCAAAAAAGGCCCTTACTGTAAATCCACAAAAACAATAATCATAAGCCCCCGCAGAATCTGAGCGCAGTGTTGCGTCTAAGATGGCACGTCATCATTTTTTTGCTCTCTTTTTTAAAAATTCTGTTATGGAAAAAAAACACAAGCTGAATGGATACTGTGAGATGTTATTTTTCTATGAAATTACCTTTTTTGAAATACTCAGGTTTTCAGATACTTTGCTCCAGATAAGCCATTAGGAAGAAAAGCTACAAAGTTCACACCATCTTCATAACACTGAGTGGATTCATATTATTTAAATGTTAAATCTATGTTATATTTCTTATATTTAAGACACAGACTGTTACAGCTGTTTGTCTAAAGGTTGATGCTAGAAGTGAAGTCATTCCTTCATTTGTAGCCATTTTGAACAAACCACAGAACTGAAATGAATTGCTTGGTGCACCCTGCCCATTTGTTTGCATTTCTGTGCTGCCCAGAAATGGCAGTACAGTGACCAAACCAACATACTGTATTCCCCCAGCCAATGACCATACAGAGTAGCTTGGTAGCCTATATGTAAGACTTATTTTATAACGTTTGCTAAAGTTCTTGTTTTAGACTTTCATTTCCTAAGGGGGATTATATGGCCGAACTGTAAACACGTTCTAATAAAACTCCAAAATAAACTGCTGAACCAATTTCCTGCGTGGTCATGCATGTCTTTCTTTTTTTATTGCTTTTTTTGTTAACACCAGAAGAGCCACAGCAATGGACAGCAGATGGCAGCAAAATTATAGGCTACAGTATATATTTGGAGAGATGGGATTTGACGTGATGAATGTGGTGAGTGTGTGTGTGTCAGTGTGAAAGAGAATATTTTAAGGATCCCATAAAATAGGCTTTATATTCTGAAACAGGATTAGATGTGTGTCTGAGAATAAAAAAATGAAAAATTTAATGATACACCAAGGGGGTATAAATCTGATCATTTCCCACAGATCAATTATTAAAACCTGCTTTTTGTGAGAACAAGAATTTTACATTTCCCATGCACGCAGGCTCACCACTCAGCCTAATATTAGTGTCCTATATTGTACAGCAGAGCAGCCTCACCTGTGTGAGATATGCTATTATAGCCTACAGAGAGAGATGGAGAAGCGGGTGAATTTATAGCCAGTCTCTCAGTTCAGATATGAGCACTTAAGTACTGCCACTAAAAATAACATCGCTCTGAGGCCTGCGCCTTTCTCTCGTGTTGTCCGCATCCTTCTGTTCAAGTCAGCTCAGACGCAAGAAAAAAAAATATCACCGCAGTAATAACAGCGCTGCACTCACAGGATGTCGAGTCAGGAAGAGGTGGACTTAAATAAGTGGACCTAAACTATTCAAACGACTTCAAATCAAGCTTATACGTTTCAATTATAGAGAAATGTTTAACAAAGCAGAATGTGGCACTTTCTCGGTCTTACAGGCAGTGCATTACAGTGTATAGTATTGTTTTCTACATGTGTGCACTCCGGAATCATACATGCGCTCAACAGGGTTTCTGGAGTGAGGAAAGTTACACACAAAGATGCAAAATGAGACTCTGATTGTTCCTTCAAAATAAAACGTCATCCGTGCACTTGAAGATTCATTCTACAGAGAAATTTCCCCATGCAATAATTTAGATGAAAACGGACTTTATAAAATGGTATCTAGATACACCTCCAAGTTATCTGAAGCCTTTGTCGAAAATGACTCATTATTAGTTGTTTCCCTAAATTGGCTTTTCACGCTAATGATAATGAATGTGTGCTTTGTAGAGAGTCGTTGATGAGAAATTACTGTGAGTTGTGTGATTTGGGGAAAGTGGAAAGTGAGAGTCTTTTTTTTTTGTATTGTACATAATGTGATGATTTAAAAGTGTCAAATTTCCATGAAATGGCTCAACAAAACCCTGGAATATTCTGGTGTAGGGCTACAGATGGTTAGAAATTGGAATGGCTGCTAAATTGTAATGTGTTTAAGTTTGCTAACTTGTCTAAATGGATTATTTAACTAGCATTTCTTCTGATTTCTTCTGTTTTGTACAGTAGGCTACATGTTTTGACGTTAATTTATTGATCTTTTTTAGGCACGAATGAAGATCTGAAAATCTGTTTGTGAAAATTACTAAAATTGTTTTGTTTGTTACTTTTTGAAGGCTGGTGTCTTGATCTGGGTTATATAGGCTACATTTGTGGTGTAAGACAATGCGGGCTGTAGGCTATGCATGACACTATAATAAAAACTTAATTTATTCATCAGTTTATTCGCTATTTGGGTTTTTATTCAATCTTTCCTGCAAATGCATTCTTTGTTTTTCACCTGCAGTCAACTATACAGCCTAACGCTCATAGCGTTTCTTTTATTTTGAAACTCTTGGCCGGAAGTCTCATATCATTGTGCCTGACTTGACAGCGATGCGCTCAGAGGAAAAGCCGCACGCAACGCTGCAGTTCAGACGCTCAAGGAGCGAAACCTCTCTGCGCCACCGCAAAGAAGACTCACCGCAACACTCCTGCATGGATTACCGACCGGACACAACTGAAACTCGCCTCAGATAAGTAGGAAATAACTCAACCTGTTCGTTTTTACCGATTTCAGATCAGCGCCGAAAGCGGCAAACACTAAAGTGCAGTTTACAGATTTGGCACAGCCTATTGAGACTTTCGGGCTGTCAAAAATATCCCGGATAGTTGTTGGCCCTTAAGAGGTGACACCTTTTATCTCCAAGACGAGAGTTTATGGATGTGTGACGCGGAAGTAAACTCTGCATTATTCTCGGATGAAAAAAAGCCCAGAGACGCACACTTTGGGAACTAATGTGAATCTAAAGCACTAGGATGTAGTTGTGTCGGACCAGAGGGGAGGATTCGGACCTCAAGAATGAACTTAGTAAGCCACCTCTGCTTACTTTCTGTGCTATAAAGACACATCAAGCCATGGGTTGAAAGCGACGATGATAGACTGCGGGGATATTCAACGTGGGAGGGAGCAGAATTTTCTGTGTTATGTAATGATTGACAGTGCCCGATAATCAGTGGTAGATCATACACAGCATCACCCCCCCATTACCCCTATCCCCCTTCCCCTGTATGTATGTATGGCTAACGAGTGGTTGATGTATTTTAGATGTTTTATAATGAACTATAAGCTGATACCAGAGCTCCTAAAGTTAATGAGCAGGATATGTCACAGGTCAGTGGATAAACTGATATTCTGTTTGTTCCTCTGTATGCTCAGAGAGCCATCACAGCAAGTGGAAGTTCATTATAGATCTTTGATCAGCCTCATTTAGATAGTACTTACCTCTGTCACTCCCTCCCCAAGCCCATCTCAGTCTGTTTTTACATATTTTGCTTAATGAATTCATCATGATGCCCCAAATCCTTGACCCGCTCCTTGCTGATTTGGCACAGTGTTTCAAAATGACTTCAAGGAATCAGACAATCGGCAGTGTCTTGAGTTGCTTTTTGAGCTTTGAACTCTTTTCTCGGCATTGCAATGTTTTTAATGGCTACTGAGATGCTATAATGCTCATTTCTGCCCTCAGATTTGGGGATATGTAGTCATTCTGAACTTCTCTACCTCTTAATCTCTGTGACTTCCTGTTTCTGAACATCTGAAGCCATTATTTAATCTTCAGTAGAGCCTTCGTCGGTCCCTCCCTCCCCCCCACTCATCAGGGCTGGTGGGGGGGGTGGATCTCGGCCCCACGGGGTCGAAACTGTGGTGGTCGTACCCCTAGAGTCAGGGCTCCCACCATGGAGACCAGCCCAGAGAGCCCCAACCGGGCAGTGGAGTACCTCCTGGAGCTCAACAACATCATCGAGAACCAGGCCAAGCTCCTGGAGACCCAGCGCCGGCGCATCGAAGAGCTGGAGGGCCAGCTGGACCGGGTCAGCCAAGAGAACCAGGACCTGAGGCAGGAACGCAGCCCACGGACGCCTGGTTCAGACACCCCCGAGCAGAACCACAACCACAGCCAGCCTCTGTCTCTCCCCATCCATGGCGGCGGTGGCGGCAGCAGCAGCGGGAATGGCAGCACCTCGACGGCTCAGGCGACACCTGGATCAGCTACAATTGCGGGGCCCAGCAGGGAGAGGAGGACCCACACCAGGCTGACCCGAGGTCTCTCCTGCGGCTCCTCCACCACCGAGCGAGACTGGCTTGAGCGCACCGACAGCACAGACACCAACACCAGTTCCACCATACGCAGAAAGTAAGTTCTTCTCTAACACAGAAGCCTCCTCTATTGGTTTGATCTTCCACCAATCAGTGATGAGCGTGGCTTCATGTCATATTACAGGAATGTCAGTGATCTTGACCAGGGTGCTCTAAATTGTAGTGATGACCACAGTCCGCGTAACATCCAATGTGGCAGAACATTTATAAGTCCACATGACGACAGGCTGCAGCCTTTCGAGCCATCACAGATAATCCTCACAGTAATGGGACTAAACCTAGGAAGGGATTTTTTTTAATACACCACCATGAGGAAATATGCAGAGTACTGGAGGATTATGGGTAAAGTGATGAGTGCTCAAGGTGTCCATGGGATCATGCTGTGTGTGATTTTTATTTCTTTTGCCTGCAGAGAGTTTGATTTGTGTAACGAGATCACAGTCTATTATGTGCGGTGCGTAGGAGCTGCATAGTAGTATGCTGAGGAAAACTCAAGTCCAGGCATGAGGGTTATGGGTCTTTTTTATGGTCATCTGAACTTTCTGGAGCAGTGAAGCCCTTCTGCATGAGAAAAATCTGCCCACCTTTTGCTAAAAGTGAGTTTTTCTTTTCCTCTTCGCTCTGAACTGTAGGCTGGTTGTTGTTTTTTCTTGTCTTCTCCCCCAAACTCAAGGCTGACCTGAAGTTAGAGTGCTGCATACACAGCTTTGGCAAACAACAAGTGCATCTGTCCTCGCGCTTACTTAACCACGCACACACGCACAGATAAAGTCAGCTTTTGTTCCGAAAGCATTAAGCTTTGTATGTAGGCAGCTATTCATGTGAAAAAGTACACAGTGAAATATATTGTTGCAGTCTGAGTGACAGAAACCATTAGATTTTGTGCATATGATAACATCATCTCAGCAGTTATTACTGGATTTTGCTCACTATCTGTTTTCTTATGGCCCCAATCCTTTTAGAAACGATTGATTCAGACTTGACCAAATCCCTTATCGATTGGACTTATCTTTTCCTCCACTGTCTGCCCCCCCCNCCCCCCCCCCCCCCCCCCCCCCATCCCTGTGGGTGACTTAGTCATTAGACAGAAGCACATATTAGTTATTTATGTAGGTGTTAAATGCAGTGATTACTTGCAAATGCAGATCTTCCATCCAGGCTCAGACAAGCGTATCATATGAAGTGTCACATTTAGTAAAGAGTCACCCGCACAGTAGAGCCATATTGTCCCTGTCTGGCTGTGAGTCAGCCTAACCCAAAATCGGCCTGTTAGCTTAGGTCAGCATCAAAACCCTCTTCTCTGATAATGGATCAGATACGAACATGAATTTCTTCATCGTCAGTGCCCGTGACGCTCTAAATATGGATAAAATCAGAGGAAGAGACAGAAGGAAGATGTGGGAGAGGAGAAAGATGACAAGGAGGAAAGTGACTGGGCGACCTTACTCAGCGTGCCTCAGTCTAAAAGAGAAAAGGTGGAACACACACACTGATTTGCCATCTGTCAACAGAGTGTGTAAGAGAGGGAGGGAGAGAGGAGAGGGGAGTCTGGGCCAGAGAAGGCAAGGCTCAGAGAGCTGCCTTTGTTTTTGTCCAATTAGTTTTCGTTCCTCCAGCAGGAGTCCTCATCTCTGCCCTGCGCTCTCTGTGCCTCACGTAACAATTTTGATTCCAGACAAGGAAACTGAATAAACTGTCCCCATTTTTTTTTTCTTGCCAATGCGTGCAGCAACTGCATCAAAACAAAAGACGCTCCTCTCCTCTTCTTCCTCCCAGCGGCACGCTGTAAACAGCTGTCCCAAATGCCACCCTACTTGGTTTCTCTTCTCCTGTTAATGGCAGTGTGAACAATGTGAGTCTGAGGCCTCGGGGGGTGAAATGATTTTTGATGTCAAGTCCCTCCTCCGAGAAGCAGCGGGGTTGAGGGCATCACCACAGCCCGCTGTGAGCACGGCAGATGTTTTTTGTTGTTATTTTTGGTGGCATGCAAGTGCATTTTGTATGCGCCTATGTATGTGTGAGTGTATCTTTATATAATGTATGTGCATGCACAAAAATGTGTGAGAGAGGGAGGGAATACCATACAGAGTGCATGAGAGATTAATTAGTGTGACCAGTGTATAATTACCACTAGCCCAGGGGTGATAATTACTGCTGTGCGTATATGTGCGCGTTTGGTGTGTCTTTTTTGTGAGTGTGTGAGTGCACTGTGGGATCTAACCTGGGACATCCATTATTAGACAGCTAATGTGACCCTGCAGTCTGCCATGCAGGCTGTCGTGTTATGATGATGTGACAGTTCTCGCTGTATGGGTGAGAGATTGTGCCCTTCATTATGTGCTACATACATGCAGCTGTCCTCATACACGCTCATAGGATGAGTGGCAGGGGCAGCTGGAGGTCCTGGCGACAGCCCCAGTGGTGCTGATACTCAGAGCAATATTATTATATAACCATACACACAAAAAAAGAGGACCCGAGCTATCTTTTCCCTTCTTCACTTTGCTCCAAAGAGCCCCGTGAAGGAGCTTGTGTCCCCGCTCGTCTCTCGATTCCATTGTCCCGCCCATCTATCTCCCTCTCCACGCAGGGCATTGTGGGCATGTGCTTGCTCTCTCTCTCTCTCTCTCACTCTGAAATTAATTCTGTTTGGAGAACTGTAATGGACTTTTGTTTCAGAAGGAGCTTAATTTGCAAATTTTGTGAAGCTCTACTACACATAACCCCATCCCCTTTACAACCCCCACTCCACCCCTTCTCCATCTCTTTCTGACTCTCTCTCTCTCACACATACCCACGTATACACACACTCACTCTCTCCCCCTTGCTGTTTGTTTCCCACTGCTGCAGATATGACTCAGAGAAGCTGCAGAAATTACTTTTGTGCTTTTCTCTTTCTCTTCCCATCTTTGCTCACCCGCTCTTTTTTCCCCTTTCTATTAACTGAAGCACAGTTATTGTTCCCGATTAGGTCCTGATTAATATACTTTCTTTTCGCTAATAAAGAGCTAATTTTGGGCATTTTGAACAGTATTTTACATTTTATAGTAGCCGAGATAGCGCAGATACAACTTGGAGAAATGAACTGGCCCCAGGCAAATGTGTGGGTAAGCTCAGCTGAGCCTGTGCTGACCTGCCCAAACCGTCTGTGTGATGTGATGGGAGGTAATCTGTTCTCTCTGGACTCACAGTGAGTTTCTAGAAGAAATACAGTGAAGCTGCAGCTGCCATTTTCTTCAAGAACTCAAGAATTTCGCCCTCCTTTTAATATTTTCTATTTCAGGATACGTAGTGGATTAAACAATGTTTAATATTGGCCCCGAATTAAAATATCGCAACAGCGCTAATGATTACTGTGATGCAGTTTAGCTTGACGTAAATTTAAATGATGGATGTGTGTGTGGGAGGCAAGTGTACGTGGGTGGTGTTTTTTTTTTGCCTTCTCGCCATTTCTGAGTGCAGTGAGTGTTCGTGGCGTTGTACGGTGTGTGCAAATGAAAAATCATTTTATATTTAGTCATATGTTACTCGAGTCTTGAGGATACATATCTTAAAGTATCAGTGGCCCAATGAAAAGTAAGTGCCTGCATTGCCCGACCAATGACCCGACCATTGGCTCACTCTGCAAAAGGTCATATTCAGCACAATAAGCCACTCAGGATTTTACACTTAATGCACAAACTCTAGTTATTTTTTATTAAATGCGTATCACATGTAAAGGCAGAAGGATTTGCAGGCTTTACAGTTGGATTTGATATGTTACAGTGGCACCACGTTTCACCTATTTTTGAACAGTTTCTTCTGCCTTGTACAGTTACGTTGTACAGAAACAACTAGAAACACAATTAATTTCACGTCACAATTCATTTTCATTCACCCTCTATCTGCATATACCATCACGCCTGACTTTCTTGGGGGGGAGGTAAGGAGACAAATGAATAGCTGTGATGTGAAGTTTTTCACACGAAGGGAAATGTCCTTGGAGCGGGAGCGCTGTGAGAAATATAGTTGCTGTGGAAACTGTAAAGTTGTCCTCAAGGCAGTTACGATATTGCATTTCCACACACCCATTCTCCCTCCTTCCACCTCCAGCTCCCCTCTCCTATCCAGGGGTGGCAGGGCAGCTAAATATCCTGATCCTGACACAACCTCCTCCCCTTTTTCCTCCCCCTCTTGCCCCCCCATCAGTTTCAAGAAGCCTCTTTGTGCTTTGCTTTAAATGGCAGCTGTGTACAGATAACAGTTGTGTCCGCGCAACAGCCGTGGTAAATTAGAGCAGAGATTAGTGCTCTTGCTTTGTTATTAGCGAGGAGGGCCTTTCATCGGTGGGTTAAACATCACTGTGGATCTAATCATGAGTCATGATCCCCCCCCTCATAACGCTCCCTCTACCATTCACACTGGGTCCTGTAGGTTGATCAACACAGGTGCACTTCCACCATCTTTTCCCAACTGCTACTATAACTTTATTCATTGTCTTTCCCGTTCAAATGAAGATAAGTGGCATTTTGAGGCGGGACCTTTGTCAGACACTCATGCGCACGTTCCATGGAGCAGAATAGGGAGACCGGTTACCGTGGGAACGCTGTGAGCTCGTCTGTGAAGAACTCTGTGGGCGAGAGACACAGAAAAAGAGAGATGGAGAGAAGTGAAGAGAGGGTAGGAGTGGGAGCAGGATGAAAGACAGACAGGAGCAGGATTGAATGATGGCTTGATGGGGATGGAGGAGACGCATTGAAGACAGATGAGTGCTGCGACATTTTGTTTATCGCAGGTTACAGGTTCTCTTTCATTGAAAAGTGTGGATGTGGTTTCTCTTGCCGGTAACCACAGACAATTAGTCATTCTTCATGACCGAGATCTGTTTCAGACTTTACAGAATATCTCTTTGGTGATCTGCAGGGATATCACTTTCTTGAATTAGTCCTTCTGTGTCTCCCACATCACATTTAAATGAAGTCTAATTGTTCTTCATTTTGGTGAATCATATCCAGTTCAAACACACACACACACACACACACACACACACACACCCCTATACACGAGCACTCGCACACATGTGCACACAAACTCACAGGGTACAGCAGGTGCCTGGTGTGCGTAGTTGAGTCGTAACTGTAACTGTGCCCCTCCTTGTCAGTGCTTTCGCCTGGCACTCAACGCCAAACGCCCACACAGGCAGTCCGCACTGTTGCCAAGCAGCAGGAGACTCAAGCTCACAGTGGAAAGCAAGGGGAAGGGGGGAAGGGGTGCTGTGTATAAAAACACACTTAACTTTAGGCTACAACACAGCGTGTGTGGTTATCAAACGTGCCTGTTTGTCAGCAGGAGTCACGCGGGTCACTCGCTGGAGGTGGGATGACGCAGTGCGCTCCCACACTCAAATTTCATAGACAATGGCGGGAAAAAAAAGGATGAAAGCACAATTTGAAGTGGGTCATACCATGGCTGAATTGGACGGACAGATTATACCCCCAGAAAAGCCAATGTAGATGGAAATGGAAGTGCTCTCTGACCGTGGGGCTGCTTTACGAAACCGTTGTGGTGTGTAAGCATACAAAAAAAACAAACCTTCCAACAGTGCTGGTGATGTCTTCCTGTGATCGCCGTATGTGAGCCTTTTCTCCCACTCTCCTCGCTCATCTATACATAGACTCACCTACACGCTGACACCCCCATGCCACTGCACAGGTTCGAGGAAACACTGATTCCAGCAACAGACCAACACTCCACATCCTGTTTCACATTTCACAGTCCTCCTTCCCTCCGTTCCTCCTCTCTTGATTATTTTCACCCTTGCCCTCCTCCGTATTCAACCTCTCCCACTCTCATGTAGCTTGCTCTCCTCCCACTCTTCTTCCTGCCTCCAGCCTCTGTAAACTCACTGCTTTAAATACATGCCACCTCACACATTCTCCCAATGTACCGGTTTTTCTTTAACTTCCTGTGTCCTCTCCGCTCTTCACCAGTGTCTTTTGACCTGTGCTGTGTTGATTCATATCTTGATCCTTTCTCTTTATTATCTTGTTATTCTGTGTGTGCCTGCTAATGACAGAAAGAGAGATGTATACATACTAAGTGTGTGTGGGTAGTGTGTGTGTTTTTGTTTTTCCATGGAGGAGTAGAAGGAGGAGGAGGACGATTGTGTGTGTCTGTTTTTTGTTTTTTTCAGGCATAACTGCTCTTGAAGCAAAAATCAGATCCTAGATGAGCCTGTCAACGCTTGCCACTCTGGGGATACTCTAACAGGAGGCATTAGCTACCGCTGGTAAAATACAAATCTTGGCAGTGCAAGAGCACACACTGTGTACAAGCATGGCTCAGGCTTACATAACAGCACCTCTGCCTCTCTTCACATCTCCATCCAAAGCTGAGCAGGTCAACAAGTTCATTTGTTCAGAATATCTGGCAACATAGAATCTGGGCTTGTACGTTAAGCCTGAAACTCATCTCATCAAGTCGCTGTAACTTCTGTGTAATCTTTATAAATAGGAATGAACAAGGCACTCTTGTTCCACACACTGCTGTTAAAATAGCCACTGACAGCTTATTCTCATTTAATTGGAACTTTTCATAATTTGCACTAAGCAAACGAGCGCTCCGCCTACATGATTATATCCTTAACGCTCTCATTTTTACCACTCTCGTTCCCCTCTGGTTTAAAAAAAATAATCTTAAACTCTTGCTAACAGCCCTGTTCAGTGTGCTAGACTTGTGTCTTCTTTGACCCTGCCAACATTTGAAAGACAGAGTCAATTTGGAATTGAATGCAGTTGATGTGATCAGTAGGATTAAAGGATAAGGCTGGCGCTATTCTATTATTTTTTGTTATTGTTAACAAATCCCATGAAAAGGCAAAAACCAACAGTGTGTCCATCCGTCTCTCAATATTTCCAACTTCCCTACCTCTGTCTGTGGCTCTCAGCCCCGAGCACATTTGTTCATACAGAATGTTTAAACCTGCAATAACTTATGTTTTTTGCCTACCTGGCAGCGAAAACAAGTTGTGAACACAACACCACCTCATCATCACCTTTTAAGTCGATATGGCGAACTTGTTAGCAAACAGTTGCTTATTTCCACATCTAACAGTTACAAAGCAACATAATTATTAATTTGGAGTCGTGTTTCTGGCCACCTGATGAATGTAAGTCCAATATTCACTCTCTTTTAGCTCTGCTTTGGTCTCTACCAACACCTGAGGCAATATCTGCCTCTTTAGCTGCTAAATGCTCCACTATGTTCACCAGCTAGCTGCTAACTGTGTCTGTCTGCTGCTTGCTGCTGAGCAGGTAGTGTACAGTAGGTTTATAGAGCTTTTTAGCTGAAAACAGCTGCCTGCTGCTGCCGACAACAATGCTATGAGAGCGGTGAGAGAGTAACAGAAGCGTGTTGGCCGGGCAGATAAACAATGAGTTGAAACTCACTATAAAGCTCTGTAAAGCTGAAGAGAGCTACAGATTCAAGTGATAATTCTCTGTAGGTTCATCACTACGAGTGACCCCTTCCACGTTGTAACATTGTTTTCACATTATCGTTTGATACATGGTTATTATAAAAAATATTGATCATAGCCACTACAAGAAAGAAAGGTCAGTATATCATTTCAATTTTTAAAAAAGGCCTAGTAATTTCCTAAAACAGCTGGGCACTGTAGTTTTTAGCAGACATTACTCAAACAGGAGTAAATACTGTATTTGTTGGGGACTATTTTCAGCTGCGCATTTGATGCGTTAGTGAGAATTTACGGCAGCAGAATGGTGTGTGTGGGTTTGACTCAAAATAAACTACAATGCCCATGTCCATGGTAATTTTTGGACAACAATGGAGCTCTATGGCACATATGAAAATGAGCTGTAAGACTTTGGCTACACAGGCAACACTTGTTAGTGGGATCAATTCATTGTTAGTTTGTCTTTTCATGGGACTTATTGACAATAAGAAAAATATAGAATAACAGTATTGCTTGTAGCTTCTAATAAAATTAGGTGTCTTTGATGCAACCATTGTTTTTCAAGCAAATAACACATTCTGAAATTTAGTTTAGTCGCCTCATCTTACACAGCTGGCCATAGAGCAGCTACAGTCTCTGTAGTGCTCACTTCCTTTTTCGCTCTCTTTGCTGCATCTCGCCCTCGTCCGCGTGCCTCTCTGAGAGTGTTTCCATGCTAAAATGACAGGGACTGCGTGTCCTTGACAGCAGCTGGCCACAGTGAGAAACCAGCCATTTACATGCTGATCTCAACCACTGCTCACTCTTCAACTGCTCGCTCACAATCTGCAGATGGAACATCTCTAATTCCTGCCAGAGTAGAGGGGAAGCAGAGAGGCTTTTTGTTATATATATATAT